>JANHFL010003971.1:249069-260499 GCA_032468155.1 Oxyrhabdium leporinum | reverse complement strand
AAGGTAAGTGCAGGGCACACACAGAGGCTTGGGGAGGGTGAAAAACAAGCCTCCTGGAAGTTCAGGGAGGCTGGAAATGGGCCCGTCTCCACAGAACCAGCCTCCACAGAACCTCCAGAGCTGGAGTGAGGCCGTTTTCACCCTCTCAGAGGCTTGAGAAAAGCCTCTGGACCTCGGGGAGGGTGAAAAATGGGCCTCCCTGGAAGTTTCCAGCCTCCCTAGAGCGTCCAGAGGCAGGGGGAGGCTGTTTTCACACTCCCAGAGGCTCGAGGAAAGCCTCTGGACCTAGGGGAAGATGAAAATGCCCCCCAATGTGATGCAGGAGCCCCGCCCCACCACGGCCACGCCCACCCAGCAACTGGGCAGTGAACCCGTTGCTGAGCTTTTTGAAGCCCACTCCTGCTCACATCCAGTCTGTCAAAGAGACTCAGCCTCAGTTGGCTCAGAGAGAGACTTCCTGGGATAAGCAAAAGTTTTCAAGGACAGGAAAAGCTCAGAGTTGGCTGCCCAATGGTTCAGCTTCCCTTTGAGTGATTTTAGCTAGAAATGAAAAATTCTTAAAATATGGTTACTCTCCAGGATAATCAAAGGCTGGCAAAGAGAGGAAGAGCTCAGTGTTGGTTACACCACTCTGCAATTTTCCCATAAGTAACTTCAGAAATTGATGGAGAGATTATCTCAAAATAATTTTTTTCTCCCGCTCTGGCCAAAACATCAGTTTTTTTCTGCTGTGTTTGCTCAATGAGTCATCCATTTAATAAAGATCGATTCCTCAAAAGACTTCCTTGTTCTTAGTGTCTCACAAATATTGCTTTCCCCTTGCATTTAGAGTGGTCATTGTTAATGGAATTTGTAATCCAGTTAACCTTTCATCAGGAGGCCTACATGCCTCCTTATTCCTATGAAGCATTGTTGAGTCTATTCCTCCAGACTATGAATCAACCAAATATCAGGTCAAAATGACACACAAGCAGTGACATCATGAAATCCACCTTTGAATACTTACTATATGTCCTGATATGAGTGTCATGAGTTGTAAGTTGCAGGTTTTGCATCATGATGTAATAGCATACATTTTGTCACTTTTGCCTCTCCCTGTGTTGTACCCATATGTTAAACTGGAATAAAAGTTCACCATTTCAAGTGGAGCAGATAATAAGGAAAGGAGAATTCATCATAAGTGTTTCCCTATTCTAAGCCCATATCTCCACCCAAACCACAACAGTTCATTTCAAAAAGTGACTTTTGACTGTGTTTGACGCTAATGACCATTGTAGCATCCCCGTGATGACATGATCAAAATTCAGATGTTTGGCAACTGGCTCGTCTTTATGATGATTGTGGTGCCCCATGGTCATGTGATCAACTTTTGTGACCTTCTGGCAAGCAAAGTCCATGGGGAAGCCAGTTTTACTTCACAACCATGTTACTAACCTAACTAACCACAATCATTCACTTAACAACTGTAGCAAGAAAGTGGGCCAAAATTAACTTACAAATGTTTTGCTTAGCAACAGAAACTTTGGGCTCAGTTATGGTCCTAAGTCAAGGGCTACTTGTAATTCCAAAATGGTTCAGTGTTCAAATTTCAGGGGAGAAAGTCTTTTAGGAGAACCTACATGGGACAAGGTTTCTGCTGAAACTGTGGGCTTCATTTCAATGCATAGAGTTAAAAGGTACCATTTAAACTAAAGGGTCCAATGTCCTTCTTAGTGCAGGAATCCAAGTAGAACATCCCAGGGAGAAGGCTGTCCAACATCCTCTTGAATACATCCAATGAAATGAAGCCCACAACCATTTTTTTGTGTAATTGATTCCACCATTAAAAGAGCTCTTGCTTTAAAGAAAGTTTTTGTAATGTTCAATTACATTACATTAACATGTATTCTGAATTCTGGAATGAGACAGATTGGAACTGAATTGTTTCTATGTGGTCTATTTGTAGATTACTATCATACTCCACCTCAATAATCTTTTCTCAAAGTTTTACAGACCTAGCTTTCTCTGTAGGACTTACTTTCTAATTCCCTGACCATCTGTGTTGCCCTTGTTTGAACCTATTCCAAAATCAGTAGGGATTCATTCTGAAATCCCTCTCATACATCTTCATTTAATGACTCCATAATCCCTTGCAGGGTGGAGTCTGGTCAACTGAATGGAGCTATCAGAGTGTTTTAATGGCCGGATGCCCTTCCTGTTGCCAATGCAGAGTCTTCTTCAGCAGATGTATTCTCAGTGTACCCAGAGAGAGAAATATCTGCCTCTACCTAGGATTGAACTCACAGTCTCCTGATTGTGAGGCAACACCTCCACCTCTAGGCACCACACCACTCCTCTGAAATCCCTTTCATTGTGGGCCTAAAAAACAGGTGCTGTTCTTAACTGGCATGTCCTCATAATATTCCCTTCAAATTATCTCTAGCTCATAACATAGGTCACTTAGTCTTCTCCCAATGTAATTTTCATCATGGTTACCATCTAGGATGTTTTGTTGATGATGTGGTTGACATTACACTCTGAGAGTGTGATCTGTTCAACTCTTATTGGCCAAATTTCTCTATTAAGTTTAGTTCAGGCATTTTCCATCCATTTTTCCAGCCCATTAAGACTGCTTTATTTCTGTCTTCTATCCCACCAAATTTTGTACCATTTGCAGATTTGATAATGCATTCCTTCCACCACTTCATCCAAATCATTAATGAAACTATTAAAGAATACACTGGACTGATCTTCAAGGCCTTTCATTTAATCTGTCTCTATAATTGGATGAGCACTGTTTGAGTACAATTTTTGAGATAGTTCGGTATACATGTAATTGTCAAGACATCAAATTATACTTAACTAGGTTTTTGATGAACATGTATTGAGATACTCTGTCAAATATTTTATTGAAGTCAAGGTATGTTTGTATGCCTACAGCATTCCCAAAGTCCATTAAGAGTGATAACTGATTAAAAGCAAAACAAAACAGACCCATCTATCAAGATTTGTTTTTGACAAATCTATGCTGACTACCATAATTAGAGCATTCTTCTCAAAAGCTTCCAGAGTCATCTCTTTATGATAAGCTCTACAATTTTCAGTACCCAAGGATGAATTTCATCTAGTCCTGGAGACTGAAACTCATTCCAAGTGAAGTGACATTCTCTGACTAAGTTTCTGTTGATCATAGACTTCATTCCTGTCCCTTCAACTTGGCCTTCACAATCTTCTTATTGTAAAAAATAAAATAAAATGGGAATCTTTTTCTTTTTTATCTGTTACCATTTATCTTTTTTACTGGGCAGCTGACATACAAATTCTTTCTTTTTCCTTTCTCGTGAACACATCTAAAAAAGACTGTTTTTTTCCTACTGTTCGCAACCTTTGATAATTTCAGCTCGATTTAAGCTTTCACATTCCAATTTCCATTGTTACATTTCCAAGCTAACTGTTGATAGTCTTCCTTTCCATTTCTTTTCTGAATGTACTTTCTTAGTTTAAGATACTTTTTGTAGATACATTGACTTCTTTGGCAGTTCTGTTGGAATTGTTGCAACTCAAGATCTTTTGGTGAATAATAAACAAAAGGAGGAGAATATACCATATCCAATGAACCTCTAAGAAGGCTAATTATTGCTTGTTTCTCCATTGGAATCCTGACAAAAGTGGTTACATGGAAGTGCTTACATGTAAACATGTTTTTCCCCAAATGAAAGGCTTATGTTAATAATATTGGTGAATATTTGTGATAAAAGGAGATAATCCTTGATTTCAGCAGTAGCGGTGACCAATGAAAAAGGATTAGTAATGACTTTCTACTGAGCTTTCCTGCAAGTACCTAGTTTGTCCAAAATGATTGTCTTATAAAGAATTACAATATATTAAAAAGTATGGGAATTCCTCATTTAGTGACTGCAATTGGGACTGGCAACTTGGTTGCTCAGTGAAATGAAACCACGACAATACTTCAATTTTCCTTTATTTACACATCTGTAAAGATCACAAGTGTGAATGGTTGATAAATGAGACAGTAACTAAATGAGGACTATCTATGTTAACTATTGATAATTCAGATCACAGCTGCTAAAGTAATACAGTAGTACATCGTGAAGCCAGCTTTACAAAACATTACAAGGCGTGAGTGTATTTACCTGTGCATCATCATTTTGAACTGGTAATATGGTTCTACCCATTTTCACAAGAATATATGGAGGCATACAATCAACCTAGCACTGCATTATCTCATATTTACAAGTTACAGCAGTTATGGGGCTGCTAATAAAAATGGTATTCCCTATTGCATTAACTTCTCATAATGTATGAGTTCTGGTGATATGATAGTATACATTTTCCAACCCTCTCTACCGCCCATCAATTGTCTGGCTTTGATGGGAAATGCACAATGTGATAAAAGAGGAAAGACCAAACCATCTCTTAAAACTCTAACAACTTTGCCATGTTTTCAAAATAGAGTAATTTTATCCCCAATCCCCAAGTTGACATCGGGAAATCCAACCAAGTCTAATTCTTTATTTGCTTACACCTAATAGACAGAATCTAAAGTTATAATCTTCTAACTGAATAGATGTAACCAGACAGATTCTAGGATGTGACTATCGTGAACCTCTTCCTCTCACTGCTATCCAGCTTAGGACTGTACAGTCTCTTGTTCTGGGTCTCTCTTTGTGGTGCTGCTGAGAGTCCATCCCATCCCTTTCCCACGTGCACATTCCATAACAGGTAATATGTGTGATTTGCTTCTTTTTTTGTTCTTAAACAAAAACTAGTCCTGTTTGTGTCTTCCTTTTGTTTTTAAAGGTAAATAAACACATAAGAAAACTTACTTGGTTTTGGAAGAACAGATGAAAAATCATAATGTATTATTTTTGCTTGCTGTTTCATTCCATTTGAACACGAGATATTTGGGATAAGAAAGGCACCCCCTCCTGCCGGGAACTGGCAATAAAATGGTGGGTGTGTCACTAATCAATCCCCCTGCCATTGTTTGTGTTTGTGTGATGCACTCTTAAAAAAGAGATGGGGTTATGATTGCCTGGTCACACCAATTATTTTGACACTGTCAACTTCCCGCGGATATCTTCTGGTAGCCACATTTTATTTTAATCATCTATATCTAATATCCACAATACTAATAAGTAGCATGGTTTTTATCATAAAAATAACAACAGATAATAAGTAAAGGGGGGGAATCCTTCATTCGCTCTGTCCTTGATCATTTTCTTGAAGACCTTTCAATATCCACATTACTGAAATGTCTGCAAGCAAACCACCAAACTCAGAGAGCACCAAGGACCCCTCATTTCAAACCTGAACTACTAATATTCTCCTCTATACATTATAAGTAATATAAACTTAGTTTATATTTGATTTGTTACTGCACATTTTTCTAATAAATATTTTCTTGACTGATTTGCCAACTTTGGGTTACATTTTGGGAATACAGGTAAGAGGAAGCTCATTCCAATTTTTTTTTCCTTCTGATATTTTCAACACTAAACAGTATGATTACATTTTGGCTGGTAACATTCCTGTAAATCTCTTCCTTCCAGAAAAGAATTGCCTAATGAGACGCCTTAATATAAGCAGGAAAGATGGGCAGGAAAATTTAGTGATGAATACTTATCTCTGTTTATTCTCATGCATTCAAAGCAGTTGGCATATAGTCAGATAGGATAATGAGTAGCTTACCTGGAGAAATGGGAAACCAGCAGCTTTGACTCAATTTGTGTTAATATCTACCAACTGCATCTATTGCTTAGTGTCTCCATTGATTAAGTGCAGCGAAGTGGAGAACTTGCAAAACACTTTGGAATCATCTGGAATAAAGGAGAACAGCTAATGGATCTGAAGCTGGGAGATGCCACATCTCGTGAAGAGCTGTAGACATTATAAAATGACAGGTTTCACAAATGAAGTAAAGGATCGTGCGAGAGCAAAGAGCTTCAGAAAGAACGCTGACAGCCGAAGGCTAAAAGAAAGTACATTGACAAGAAAAGGAGCTGGGTCTTTCAGCACCAAAAGGATTTTAAACAATGAGGCACACATATGTGTGTGCACACACACACACACTCAGAACAAATGCAGATGCACAAAGGGAATAAAATAAATATTTCAACAAGGGTGGAAAAGCAGGTGGTGCGGCAAAGGCAACTTAAAAATGGAAAGACACGTGTTCCTGGAGTCTGATGGCAGCTTTAGATCCCTAAGTAACATGTGGGCATGTGTTGATAGACATGCCTCAGTAATAAACATGTAGACTGCCTAGCAAAATACACAAACAAGTTTGTCTCTTCCACCTGACACAAAGAGGAATTTTTCAGGCGGCAGCTTCTAAAGAGTCCTACTTTGAACTCTAAAGCCTAAGGGAAAATATTGTGTGAAATTCTCAGACTTTGAAGGGAATGGAAAAGGAGAAAAACAGTTGGTCTCAGGAAGTTTCTAAGGCAGTGGTTCCCAACCTCGGTCACTGGAAGATGTGTGGACTTCAACTTCCAGAATTCCCCAGCCAGCATTTCCCAACCAGGGAGATTCTTCAAGCT
This sequence comes from Oxyrhabdium leporinum, assembly GCA_032468155.1. Classification (NCBI taxonomy): domain Eukaryota; kingdom Metazoa; phylum Chordata; class Lepidosauria; order Squamata; family Cyclocoridae; genus Oxyrhabdium; species Oxyrhabdium leporinum. Next base: position 253,957 of record JANHFL010003971.1, on the reverse strand, counting down.
CTGGACAATTCATTCCCACAATGTGACAAATATTGTGCATTGTGCTAAAGGGCCAGGCTACCAATGCCCTGTGGTGCAGTACCAGGCCTTCTGAAAACCAAACCTGCAACAAACTGGGGATGGAAAATTAAAGAGCAGCAGGCAGAGTTTGTTAACCATGGATTGGGCAAGCTCCTTGACTTAACTCCTATTTTGATCTTTGTAACCCTATTATTACCACACAATCAAAGGCAAAGATGTTACAAAACCCTGCCTCCTGCTTGATCCAATCTTGGACTGGAACTAACTTAGGGCATGTGGCAAGCCTAGCCCTCATCTTCATGTGGTGGGGCTGAATGCCTCCAAAACAGAGGATCATACAGGTCTACATATCAGGCCACCCTTTCATATTGAAAAGCAATACATTTAAAAGATAAATATATATTATTTACAATCATAGACTCATAGGGCTGAAAGGAACCTCCAATCCACTGCCCAAGGCAGGAGTCCTTATACTATTCCAGACAATTGTTTGTCCATTCTTTTCTTGAAAAATCTCCAATGATGAAGCATCCACAACTCCAGGAGGAAAACTGTTCCATTGATTAATAGTTCTGTTTATTTAGAAATTCCTCCTAATTTCCAGATTGGATCTCCCTCCAATGAAATTCTACAAGTTGCTTCTTGTCCTACCCTCAGGTGCTATGGAGAATACACCAATGCCCTCATCTCTGTGCCCTTCAAGTATTGAGAGACAGCTATCACGTCACCTCTGAGTCTTCTCTTTAGACTAGATATACTTAACAGTTTTTTGTACAGTTTAGCTTCCAGCTTCTTTAGCATATTTGTGTCTCTTCTCTGTACTCTTTCTATGGCTTCACCATCATTTTTGCATCATGGTGACCAGAACTGGATGCAGTATTTCAAATTTATTTAAATAGATTCTAGATCTTCAAACAGGGGAGAAATAATACATCAAGACTACCTCTTATTCTTGTTGAAATATGACAAGGTCACAGTAAAGACCAAGAATTGATCTGGATATTTCAACCCTTTTATGAAATCACAGTGACTTCAAAAGGACCACAGGTATTTCTTCTGAGCTCAAGAATCCATACACAGAGAGAAACCTAATGGAGGGTTACATCCAAAGTTTTTTTTCTTCTGCTCATAAGTAGCAAAAGATTGATAGCCACCCTTTTTTTATATTCACCAGCATAGTGATATCCTAATTAATTTCTGAATTCTAAACCTTCATTCTTCATTCTAACTTCTGCTCTTGTCAAATGAAAGACAGCAATTTTTATTTCTGGAAAATCTTTAGCTGTCCTCTCTTTCTCTCTTCCCCCCTTAACATTTTCTTCAGATTTGGATCTAATTAATACATTCATGTATACAATTTATATTGCCACCCATCTCATGCAAGTGACGCTGAGCTTTGCACAGGCTTAAAACACGCAAACTCATCAAACATCCCCTAATTTTATTTCTTGCACCTGAATAGTGTGATAGCAGATTGATGCCAACCGAGGGAAATCTGTCCTCACAGCAGAGGAAATCAGGATGTTTCCCAGCAGAATGCCATGTTAGCTCTTGCAGCAAAAACAAGAAGCTTGTGCCTCTTTAAAGCCTAATCAGTTTATTATCACTTGCTTTCATGGATCAAAGCCTATTTTATCAGCTGTAGAGGATATCATGTTCAGAAACGAGTGTTGCATTGCACACAGCTTTCACTGGCTCCATTTCATCCATTTGACAAATTCATTCATAAGAGCTTATATGATACTTACGTTTGATAACCTTTGTGGTTTTAATTACTGGTGTTTCCCCAACACTTTCTAAAGAGATCTGCTGTCTAATTAAATCAATGGAAACAACAACAACATTCAATGGGCTATTTTGATCATAAGAAACAATCCCTTCAGCATGCAAATCATTTTCCAGTGATTGACAGAGCAAACTTCAAAAAGAACCTCTCTCAAAGGGGCAAGATCTGTTGAAAAAGACCAAGGAAGAGCATTTGTTTTCCTTCCGTTGGGAGACAAGCTAATCAGATTTTTAAAAAACCAAAGATTATTAAAAGATTCAAGCCTGTCATAATGTTAATTTTTCCACTTCCATGGTGTGAACTTAGCACTATATGTCTACCTTAAAAGTTCCATTAAGTGACATTTCCTGGCAAGATAGAAGAAAAAAAACTGCAAATATTATTGAGCTAGGAATAGGGATTTGTCTGTTTTGCTCAGGAAAATAAAACTCTGTCAATTCGGCAAATCCATACTGAAGTGACATTTTTATTTTGATTGAGTGACAAATAACTTCTTATGACTTTAAAGCAGAAAATTATGTGTATTCTCTTGGGTTATAAAATGCTCTCAGCGAGCATTCAAGAATAACAAATGTGCTACACAGTTTCATGTCACATTTAAATCTATAGAAAACAAAGAAAGGGAAAGCATGCAGGGAAAGGAAAATTCCATATTTGATCATTTAAATGAATATGGGCAATCTGAGTAAAAGAGGGCAATTAAAAATATAAGCTCACAAGCCTCAAGAAACACAGGGTAAAATTCAGCACGCAGGAATAAATATTTAGGTTAACTAGTAGGGTGGAATATAATCATAATAATTTCTTTTGAGATGCTGTACTTGGGAATAATTCCATTTTTGCTAAGCAAACAGGGAGGTATGTTAGGTTGAGAGACATGGAATGGCATTATCCGTTGTTTAGTGGTAGAGTGTACAATATGCAAAACCATTCGTGATAACTGGCATTACTACTAAAAATGATTCATAAACAAAAGACAGAATCTTTCATCTTGGAGAAACTGCCAGAGGAGATAACATTGAGTGTGAGTTTGGCCAATTGTATAAGATATCTCTGAGATCACCAGTGGAACAGCTTGCCTTCAGAAGTTGTGAGTGCTTCATCAATGGAGGTTTTTAAGAAGAGGCTGGACAGCCATTTGTATAGGGTCTTCTGCTTGAGGAGGGGTTTGGATTAGAAGACTTCCAATGTCCCTCCAAGCTCTATCCTGACTTTTCAAGATGTTAATTATCTCTATTCTCAGCTCAAGACAGGATCTGTAGTCCTTCAAATCTCACTGATGTATAATTCTCAGAAGGTGCAATCTCTGTCACGTAAGTAAAGTTTTAGTATAAAAGTATGTGTTTCAGTGTCTGTTAGGCACAAATTCTCCATCCTTTCCTTGTCTCCATCCACCTGGACCAGTTAATCCTTTTGCAATTGGGAGTAGCTAGTATCTTTTACAGGATGATTTATGAGGTTGAATTAAATAAGCCAACATTTCAGAACCATAACTGTTGCAATAAGACTCATATCCCAATAAATATACTATAATGGCAAAGCATTTTGGATTACCCCACCATTCAGCTATCATTCTGTTTGTTTCCTTGAACCGGCTGTATATTTGCTGCAAATCTCTATAATTTATTAGATGCTGTTTGAAATGAAAGAAAGCTATAGATGGTCATTAAATGCAGTATTTGCCAGTACAAAGACACAAGGTGTGACATTTTGCCACCACAGCTGCCCCACGTGTCAAATCCTTTGTTTGCAGAAGCAGCCTATAGTCTTTTCATTTGGACTCATTGTTCTGCCTGTAGAAGAGAGATCTTGGATTGCAGCAACAAATGACAGTTTGGCAGGAGAAAATAACATCTGTTTCACATCCCTATTTTTCATTCTTATTTTAACAATCATAAACACTTTTGAAAGCTGAAGAAGAACAGAACTAGTGCAATTCAGAGAAGGTAAAACATCTTGCAAACTGCATTTGTATGCATAGACCTGGGGGAAAACAAAAATAGATTTCATGTTGAGTGTGAACTCTCTTTCTCGCCTTTTGAGAGCCAGGAAAGATTTTGAGGGGTTTGCTCATTTAACCTCCTTTGGCTGTTCTAGCCAAGGGAGGTCTGAAGAAAGTTTCATGTTCCCCTTTCTTTTCTTTGAATAATCCCTGTCATCTGAATGCAAACTGGTCACATCTTAACACAGAGTCACGGAAAGACCTAAAGTCATAGTCACAACCATGGGGACATGGAATTCAGCCAGAAGACAACCAACAACTATCTAAACTCCATGACTATAGATAGTTGTCGACTTACAATCACAGTTGAGCCCAACATTTATGTTGCTAAGCGAGACAGAAAACTGAAGCAGTTGTACTCAGGTGCATCCTTGGAAAATCAAGAAAGCAATTTTTAATATTTATTTATTCAGTTTCTATAACTGCCCATCTCAAACAATGAATCTGAGCAGCTTGCAATTCAACAAATATACTATAATTAAAGCAATAAAAAACATTTTAAAATAATGAAAACAATATTAAAATAAATATAAACAACAGCAGACATACTTGACCAGGTAGCAATGAAGTCAGGAAATGGGGCCCTTAGCACATTCGGCATCCCAGACTCAGAAACACAGCCAGGTTTTTAGAGCCTTATAAAAGTCTATCAAGGTTGGGGCCATTTTAATTTCTGAGGGGAGGATATTCCACAGAGCTGCAGGCCCTCTGCAGAAAAGGCTTGTCTTCAAGTCCCCATCAGCCAACCCTCTTTGGCTAACAGGATGTGCAGCCTGCCCCATTATGGATGTCTGCTAGGTCAAATTGGATAGATAGAGACACATGAAAAAAGGCGGTCCCTCAGGTAACCTGCTCCCAAGTCATAATACACCATAATATTTAAATATACATAGGAGAAATCAATAGGACAAAGAGTCCACATTAGTTGGAATTTGAAGAAGGTAATAAAAGTATAACTACTAACTGATGCAACAAGATGAAAATGGCACAAGAAATCAATGTGGAAAGAAAAAGAAAGAAAGAAAGAAAGAAAGAAAGAAAGAAAGAAAGAAAGAAAGAAAGAAAGAAAGAAAGAAAGA
>JANHFL010003971.1:227773-248969 GCA_032468155.1 Oxyrhabdium leporinum | reverse complement strand
AAGAAAGAAAGAAAGAAAGAAAGAAAGAAAGAAAGAAAGAAAGAAAGAAAGAAAGAAAGAAAGAAGAGAAAAAGAAAAAAGGGAGGGAAGGAAGAAAGGAAGGAGGGAGGGAGGGAAGGAAGGAAGGAAGGAAGGAAAAGAGAGAGAGAAGAGTCAATTGGAATAACAATTTTAAAATGTCTAATTTGGATGAGGATGAGTGGAAGATGGGGAAAGGATTTAAATCTCCTTTCCTTGCCTCTTCCTTCACAACTGAGGTCTGCACAATGTGGCCTACTTGTACTATACAGTGGCTAGACTACTGCAGGGCTATCCAATTTAAAGGAAAAATTAAAAAACTCTACATTTTCTGGTTAATTACCATACTAATAATAAAAATGGCAGTAATAAGGATCTATCTAATCTCTACTGAGTCTTTAATAGAATGGCAATAGCGCTTATAGACTGCTTCACAGTGTTTTACAGCCCTCTCTAAGCAGTTTATAGAGTCAGCATATTGCTCCCAACAATCTGGGTCCTCATTTTCCTGAGTCAAGCTTGAGCTGGTCAGAATCGAAGTGCTGGCAGTTGGCAGAATTAGCCTGCAATACTGCATTCTAACCACTGCATAATGGATAATTTGACTCTTTAAAAAACTTTAAATACCTCTGTGCATATTAAAAAGAACTTATTCAGATAAGTTTTCTCCCCCCCGCACCCCCTTAGTCCTGAGTTCATCTCCTTCACCTTATTTTATCCACAATGATCTTAGCATGTTTTGCATGCAATGAAGAATCCAGCCTCATTGCCAACTTTCTGACCTAAAAGAGAAGTTACAACTTCTCCCCGCCCCCCAATCGACTGACTGATTGTCCGTCTGTCTGTCTTGCTTCCCAATCAACTGCAATCCTGATTATTACTGGCACTGTCTTAATCAAACCAAGTATTCTGCATCTCTCTTTTTGAGTGTGATGGTAGCATTTTTCTGCTCCTTTCAGATGGTTTAAGCAAAGAGTGCAAGCATTAGAATCACTTTCCCCTAAATTGCATACCACATTCCCAGCTAGTTCAGTCTGACATCTCGCCGTAACTTTATACTCCTTGCTAGTGTGGAGTTGATAGCTAATGGAAGTTTAAGAGCATCATTCCAGAGCATTAGTGAACCCATGTTATTTTTAAACCACATATAGGGCATTTTGCTATGACCAGTTTAGAATGTCATGATAACCCAGTAATGGTCCCCAAGAGAATTATTAAGAGAGACATGCATCCAAATCCATATAAAGTTAATAGCTGGAGTTTTACAAAATAGTATATAAGCTTTGGAGTTTTCAAAAACTATTCATCAACTAAGTAGTTAAGGAAATCCAGAGAAAAGCAGGAGAATAAAGAAAATATGATAGCTGTTAAAACTATGTCCATATCAGCATAGAACATGGAATGTGGCCATTGGTTCTTGTTATGGAGAGCAGCAGTATTTGGTTGTACCATTGATCATATTAAGAAAAAGAAGTAAAGATATAGTTATTGGTGTCCTCCCCATTTTTTGGAGGTGGAGTATAAAATATAACTATTAAATTTAGCTATTGCAAGATAGATTCTTTCTAATGTTAGTTAGATCTTTTATTAGCAGAGCTTAAGTTAATTATAAACCAAGGGATGATGGGGTGACCTCATGGTAGAAGGTCATCCACCTTCAATCAACACAGTCCAAATGTACTTGGTTTTGAATATGAGTCCTCCTCTTTTATAAAGTCTTGCTGGCAAAGTTTGTCACTCTGCAGAGGAGAGGCAGAGGAGGGCCATGGGTGAGTACACATCCTGACCTTGGGACCCTAATGGGAGTAGGATGATGGATGAGCTTGGTTTTAATATGGGGGTACAGTTAATATTGGGTGGGTTGTTAAGATGGAGAATGGGCTGGCAGAAGTGGCTTTTGGCCAGACAGCTGAATTATTTTGTTAGCAGGTAGAAGGTAGTGAATAATTTTAGTGACTCATTGGCAAGAATTCTGCATGACTGGTTGATGGTGAAAGGGTCTGGGATTCTTCACTGCGTATCTCCCCATTGATAAGTAGGAGAAGATATGAAAAAGAAGTATTGATCAGCTTTTCCAGGACAGAAACTGGCAGTTTGGTGTTGGTCTCTCTTCCAGTCCAACAGCCTTCTCCTTGTCCTTGAGGCTTTATTCTTAAACACCTTGGAGTCAGATAGCTGTTGGTAAGAAAGCCTCATTAATCTATCAATTTGTCCTCAAGCAAATGAACAAGCACATCTGTTCTGTATAACTAAGTCCCAGTTAAGTGAGGATGCCAATGTTGTCTTAACAGAGATTACTCCATTACATTTGAAGTTCGTCTTGCAAGTCTAAGGCTGGAGGGTGAGGGAGATGATCCTTTGAAACCTTGGTTGTGACTAGTTGTTTCACAACTGACTGAATGTGAATGCCTGAATTGGATAGTGAGGCCCAAAACAGATTCTGAGGATGTACTTCATGCTCTGCAGCACAACAGAATTATTTCTTTAGCTCAGAGCTCATCACAATGTTGGTGATTTTTCTCAAATGTTGACAGTGAGGCATTTCAGTCTTTATGTCCTGGGATTGCGATATGGGAAAGCTCATAAATTTATGACCTCTGTGGTAACCATGGGCCTGTCCCTGATTAACAGGCCAAATTCATACAGATGATAACAGAATGGATCTAGCTTTTACCTTGGAGCAGTGATTTGAAGGTGGAGGATATTGTGATCACTTCTTTGTCATAGTTACATCCGTTCTTGGTTAACGTGTAGCTCCTTGATACTTTTGGTTCAGTGATTAGGCTGGTCCAACCAGATACCTTATGGATTTTGCAATTGATCTGGCATGCAGACTATATGTCTGATTGAATTCTGGAATGTAGAGACAATGAGGACATCGGGCGTGATAGTCCTTAAGGAGCTTCTATTTGTCTACCAATTCTAGGAAACTCCTTAGTTGACTGAGGAACTCTTAAGAGATAAAAGACTAAAAACAGGGCCTGCAGACTGATGAATTAGTAGGAGCAAAGGCAGATATGAGATCAGTTTTGGGCCTATATTGTGACAATAAGCAGTTTTCAACCGTTACTGTTAATACGTATCTTGTTGGAAAGAGAGGGATGGGATGATCTGTTGTCAGGCTTTATCTCCTGGCAGAAACAAACCAGGATGACAAACTCACAAGAAATCCAGGAATCACAGATAAGAAATATTTATGGAAGAAAGTAAGAAGCCATAATTAAAGCATGTCAGGAATGGCTGGGAATCAATAATAAGCCTTATATACAGAAAACCATATTCAAACCTTGCATTTCATTTTCCTCCCTGCCCTTTGTAACTGATTTACTTGGCCTCCTCCTTTGAGTGGGCTGGTTTGTCTCCATCTGTCCTTTGTTTTTGCAATTTTCAGATTTGCTGTCATGTTGTTTTTCACCGACTGTGTGAGAACTAATTCTCATATCTCTCTTTGGATCGCTGTGACATGTTTGCTAGACATTTTGCTGATAAAAATCACTCGTATTTGTTGTGGAATAGACTCACTTGAACGGAATCCAGTGAGTGGACTAGGGCAACAATTTGCTAAGTCATCTGGGATTCATTTTGGCTTATGGATAACAAGAAGAATAGAATTCTCTGTAATGCAACTCTACATAACTGCAGGTCAGGCCCATGTTCTCCCTCACGTCTTCAGGCGTTTGTGTATGAATGTGTGTGTTTAGATCTGAGAGATGATAATTCTTCTTTGAACAGAAGATGGCATCAATTGGTGTACCACATCTCAAGAAAAAAAAAAATCCTAATATTTGGCAATGTCCGTCTGATCTTCCCTTCAAAGGAAGGTTTGGAGATGTGATTGAGCATCAGTTGTAGATAGTCCTATAGAAAAAATATTTTTTGGTATCCCTTTCAATCGGACTCAGACTTATGTAAAGGATCAGACTCACATAGTACCATCAATAATTGCAAGCTTCAAGAATTATTCAGAATAAGTACCTCAGACCCTCCTCACCCATCTCTCCACTCTTAATTGTAGCATACATTCATTTTTTTAGGCTTCCTGTGAATTTGTTAGAATGGGTGTTAAAAGGAAATTTAAAAAGGATGCATTAGAATTAATTGACTTTAATTGTAAAGCTAAAATTTCTTATGAAATGTTTAGAGTTTAAAAGTGAATATAAAAGAGTTATCCCTTTAACGTTAAGGAATCTGAAAGAGTATAGGGATTTTTGTTAATACAGACCAGGGTATATAATAAGAGAACACACAGACACACACACATATTCCCACAATAGGGGAAAAATAGATTTGATTAACATGGCAATATACTGTAAATGTTTTTAAACAAAGAGATTTTATTTGGTCTCATTTCTACTGCAAGATTGCATCTGGTTTTTATGCTTGAAATACAAAAAGAAACATTTAGCATTGAGTTTGAAGATTCAATAACAAGTTTTAGAAGTGGCTTGTAATTATGATAGATAATGTCAAAAGTTAAGGCTGCAAAAAAAAAAGTTGCCTTACACATATGTAGCTTTAAAGATTTGATTCATTAAGCTACCACAGGTTCAGATGGAATTCTGTATATAATGGAACATTTTACTGAATCACAGAGAAGTATTATGTTTTTGAATATCCCAAACACTCCTTCCAAATATTTTTCAAAGCATGCACAGTCCTGGTGTCCTGTGCAGCCTTTGAATCTATCAACATGTCCTTGATCAGCATTCCAAAACTAGAAATGAGCCCAGTACGAGGCTATCAGAAGGCCCAGACTACACAACAGTGCACCATTAATTCATTGAATAAGTGGCCCTGGTATATCTTTACTCTCTTTCACAGCTCGATACTAGCAATTCTCTACATGTACTCAGGTAACTCCGGAAAGTAAAAGGAAAGTTGTTGAAATAGATTGTGTGAAGTTCATGCCCTCTGGTATGATGATAAGTGATATCTAGGCAATGGGAAGAAAACATCTCAAAGCAGACGTGCTGCCTCCTGATCACGTCTTGTCAGCATCAATTTCAGGACTTGGTTAAGTATCTGCTTTCCTTTTGTAGGTTTCCCTGCCAGCTCTGTATCTCATGGTTCCCTCTGGTTCAAGGCATACATTGCAACATTTGCTGGAACTGGGAGAGAAATGCACCCTTCCCTAGTTTTTCTATGTATAGTTCACACATCTTCCCAAATAATTTACATCTTTTTGGCTACTACAAGCTCAGCACTTTTGCTATAGAAAATAGCAGTCTGTATTATTAGTCTCTACTGGAAGGAATTCAAGGTCCTTTATTTCAGTCAAAAGTGTTATAAAGCCATACTTGCAGAGACAGCAGTTGGATGCACCAGAGTGCCCATATAGCAGGATAACTTCATATTGGTTTGCTGTTCTTTTAGGCCAAACTAAATTTATTGTCCATAATGAAAAATTGGAACTAATTTGAAAAGTCTGAGAGTATAAGAGAAAGGACAAAGGGGAGGAAAGAAGCAGGAATGATTTCAGCAATCTCTTTCTTGGATTATTCCCAGGACATTGTCTTATCTTAAACCCAATAAACTGGATATAAAATGTTGCATGCTCCACATATTTTGCTTATTTAAGATAAGAGAAGGATGGGTTAAAACCTTCTGACCTTGCCTGAAGTTATCAATTTGCTTTCATTCACTAAAAATTCAGATTCGGTCTTTGCCCCCCCCCCCAAAAAAAAAAAAGAAGAAGCTGGAGGATAAATTAAAAAAAAAAAAGTAGGCTGCTTCACATATCACATTGTTAGATATACACCGAAGATTGCTTAAATGTGTACATCTAAATACTTTGCTGTGTAGGCAACAAATAAGCATGTTTATATTTTTCCCCAAGGCAGGCTCAGCTGCTCCCACACATTGTTTATATAATTTGAAGATAGGACACTTGGTGCTTTCCAGCTATTCTGAACTAGTTTGCTGGAACTGACAGAAGTTAAGTTGAAACCAGGGGTGTCCAATCTTGGTAACTTTTAAGACCAGTGGACTTCAACTCCCAGAACTCCTCAGCCAGCCACGCTTGATCTAAGCACTCAATTAGTAGCAAATCCACCTTTCCAAAGTTGTTGTAATTCTTGCTGGATCAGCCATCAGTTACAGATCACTGCGTTCTTTGCAGATAAAATTAGAATACAGGAAAATAGTGATGTAAGCTGCCTTGAGTTTTCTGAAGGAAAGTATAATCAACAAAACAGTTTCACATACTTCGAAGTCATCTACAAGTGTTGAAGGATCTTGCCTTCACACCCTCAGTACTTCTACCAGCTACTGAAATCTGCCAAGCTTTAGTGAAGACTATTAGTGCACAATGCTGTGCTGCAATCTGGATTTCGATGGGAGAAGCATACAATCTGGAGCATACATGAGGATGCATATTATATCTGACCTTGCCTCCTTGTATAAAATTATTCTTCCACAGAAAATAAATAAATAAATAAAGCAGTTTCTTCCAACCTGATAATATTGATGTCTAATTGTGCTCCAAATCATGTTTTCTCCTTTGAATACAAACTCTGTGCAGATGGCTGAGAGAGGGACGACACAAACCTCCAGGTAAACAGAAAACAGAAATTTGCCCCAAATTGGAAATTTTTATTCAGGAAACCCACTAATTGTGGCTAGTGCAATAAGAAAGCCAGGTTTATAAACCTTTGCAGCTCTTTCTACTCAGTGCAGACTGCACCGCAGTACAGAGTATTGAGCTGATTGGGGATATCAGGAGCAGCGTTTGCACACATATATTCTTGCTACCGAATTTCATCTCTGCAGACATTTGTGGTTCACTTGTATTCATTTCCTAGCCCAGCTTAGCTCTGCCATATTTAGAATAAAATTATACAAATCGCTGGGAGAATGGTGGGATTAACATTGTGGCTAATGTAATCACAAGAGCCTTGAACAGGTCAAGGGGTCACTTGGACAAGTCTTCCAACATGAAATATCCGCTTTATAAACAAATTCTGGTATCCTCTTCTCTGTCTTAGCTCTTCTAAAGTTATGGCTCCTGTCAAAGGCTTCCCGGCATTAGAGTCAGGCAGATTTGCAGATGTGGAACATTTTCTAAAGATGATACAAGCACAGTTAAAATTAAACCAAATTTTAAAAGATGCACAAGAGTAACAGGTGGCTCTTGTTATTCACAGGGGTTATGTTCCAGCATGAAACAACAGATAACTAAACTATGAATAACAAGCTCTGGAGTCTATGGGGGTTTGGTTCAGAATTTTATGATTGTCTTCTTTCTCCCATAAGAATAACTGAACTTGGATTTGCTCCTCTTCTGATTCATTTGTGGCAAATCTTGCTAGGTCAACCTGGCTGCACAGCTCTAGATTGCTTCCCAATGACACTAATCCTGTTCTGAGTGAGTTGCTCAACGGGAGTCTGATGGAGTTACCCACTCATGCCTCAAGTCTCACACTGATTTCTTCTTTTCAATGAAGGGCATGGCGGGATAAATGTACTGCCCCATGGACCACTTGCAGTGATCAAAGAAAACCAAGGAGTGACAATTGGGAAAGCGGCAGGATGTGAGATGGAGGCAGGAACTGCATATACCGAATGGCACAACCAAGTGACTGGCACTGAACGTCTGCACAGTGTATGTGCAAGTTCTTCCCAAGTCCAGATAGAAGATTCCAGAGTAGGTTGTGGAGAATAATAGGACTAAGATCCTATGAAACTTGCAGATCCAGATAGACAGCAGGTATTGGCTAATCAACCAGACCTTGTAGTAGTAGACAAAGACCAGAAGACAGCAGTGGTGATAGATATAGCAGTGCCAGCAACATCAGGAAGGAGGAGCATGAGAAGCTGGACAAGTACCAGGGCCTGAAGGAGGAACTGGAGAGTATGTGGAAAGTCAAGGCCAAAGTAGTCCAGTTGGCAGTAGGAGTACTTGGAGCAGTGGGAAAGTGTTTCCTACACTGGGAAAGTGTTTCCAACAGATCTCAGGAATAATGTCAGAACTGTCTGTCAAGAAGAAGGCAATGACTAAGATACTGCACAGAACCCTCAAACTCCCAGTCTCTTTGGTAGAGGACCTGGGATTGAGGAAGACGCACACCACTCATAATGCAAGAAAGTGGTGAGAAGGAATGGGATTGGAGAAGACAGGATCTGTGATAATGTTTAATTGGGTTTCTACACACAGCAGGATTTATATTTTCCAAGGCTAGTATTTTATGTCTTGCAGTAACAGCTTTCTTTTATGGCTCCCTTTTCATATCTGCCCAGATATATTTGGCTCTTGGCAAGTGACCAGCAGCAATATTAGGGGTGTTATAACGGATTGCTTTGTAATGCATTCATTTGCTTAGGCAAAGAAGAACACTGGAAGGCCTTCTCCAAGTATGGCTTGGGGTGGATTTTGATTTATACCTGTTTGTATACCTTAGCTTGAGTAGAAGTAGAACAGAATGTACCAAGCTGCGATGTGACACTTTGCCCATTCCTCTAGAATGGTAGCGATATGGACAATAATACCATGAGATTCACCAGAATAACTGTGCTTAAATGATTATGAAATTGGAGAAAAAAAGGTTAACGAATTGCACACATCTTATGTAGAAGTCAAACCTTAAATGGTATCAAAACATTATTCTCTATGCTAAGCGAAAGGATGCCACTGGCATCAAGCAGAAATAGGATTGATTTGTAAGTGCTAAATCTTGTTAACCCTCAGCCCTCTCTTCAGGAGGAGACTCACCCTAAGGTACAAATACTGATCTTCACATGAGGTTGATAGACGATAGATAGATGGATGAATAGACAGACAGACAGACAGTAACTATAACTTCTCCCAACCCAGTTCCTAAGGTGAATCTTAATTTCATTCATATAGTGTCAGTTATGTCCAGAATTGAATTTAGTGAATTTAGTGAATGGTAGCCAGAGAGATACCTAGAACTTCACAACTTATGTTAGATAACTCTTTCTTTTTAAACTAAAGATATTTCATAATTATAAACATGCTTTTCTAGAGGTTGTGAACCTTGGAACAGCAGTGGTTTATTTGTTCATGGAACTAACCATGCAAGAAGAATAAGCCTCTTCTTGCATGGTTAGCTAAACAAGTGCCTATATAAGCAAAGTTAGGGCAGAAATGTATGTAGGCGTGGATCAGATCCTCCTTTATTCATTAAAAATACATTGTACCTTCCAGAATATTTATTTGCAAATTACAGCCATGCAATCAACATGTAGTCAAACCAGTAAGACCAGATTCAGGGCAAGCTCTTCTCTCCAGTCCTTTTGACAAAATGTCTCCATGAAGCATCACCTACCTATCCAGCAATAGGCTTATTGTGATGAATATTGGTGGTCCTTCTGGGATCTGCATTATTTGGCTCTAATCTATCTGTCATTTATTTTTTTTAAAAAATCACTCAGCACCAGCATTGTGAGGAAATTATCACTGACAGCGATCAACAACGAAGCAATTGGCTAAAGGTACCAAATTCTATTGCCAAACCCCACAGAAAAGAAAAAAGAAAAATAAGATACTCCTTTTTAGAAAAAAATACCCATACTTTCAAATAATTCAAATATATATTTTAATAGCAATAGCACTTAGACTTATATACCGCTTTACAGTGCTTTACAGCCCTCTCTAAACATTTTACAGTTCAGCCTATTGCCCACCAACAATCTGGGTCCTCGTTTTACCCGCTTCGGAAAGATGCAAGGCTGAGTCAATCTTGAGCTGGTGGGAATCAAACTGCCAGCAGCTGGCAGAAATAGCCTGCAGTACTGCATTTTAACCACTGCATCACCACAGCTCTGTTTGTGTTTGTTTAGTGGGATCATTTGAATATATGAATTATTGTGGGCGTTTTGTAGTGTGATACGCAGGGGGTGTTAATTGGTTAAAATGTCAAGTTAGGAGTTGCAAGTGTGTGATAAAATCCCATCTCTCTCTCTCTCTCTCTCTCTCTCTTTTTTAATGTGTTACCTCTACAATGTTTATAAACAGAGAATGGGGGCTGCAACCACAGTCATAACCATCATCTTTATTTTTTGACAAATACAACCTGTATGGACGCTGTAGTACTGAGGGACATTTTAATTGCTGTAAGCTGCAATGAATTGAACGAAATAGACTCATTCATTCGATAGGTGACAATTTCAGTGATGATTACTATTATACCTGTGATTCTCCTTTTTATTAACAGTACCAGTTTTTATTAATTGAGAGCGATGCTGTAACTGCAATAGCTCCATCTTAAAGGCTGGCAACGTGAACTGACGTGATTTTCTATTATAATGTTCTATGGTTATATTTTATAAGAGCTTGCACATCACTCTGAATGGGAATTGGTGCCTGAAATGGTGATACAAAAATTAAATAGTAAACAGAAATAAATATTACTAATGGGTGAATTGATTTTATCATGCGCTAATATAATCACATCACGACCTGCTAGAATTGTGGTTAGTAGAAAAAAAACAGAGCAATTGGGAAAAGTCTGCAAAGACAGAAGCAGATGAGCCTGTTGCCTCTTGTCTAAAAGAGCAGGGAATGCATGAGCTATAATATCACAGCTCATTTGCCCAAATAACTATATTTCGGAATTTCAATTTCCCATTATTAAGAAGGACACACTGTTGATATCATTCAGAGAATGAATGAGGAAAAGGCTGGCACACTGAGCATATCAACATGCCATATAATATCTTAATAGAGAGTAATATTTAATAGAGCGAAATATTGCATTGATCAGAGCAACTGTGCAATCAATCTAACCTGGCTTCATCCAAGCTGATGGAAGAGGTGTGAATATTTGCATTTCAGATACATAAATGTACAGAACAAGCTACACAGTCTGGCTTTTCTCTTTTGAGAAATCTATCAAGATTTGAAGAATTCCAAAGTATACAAATCTATGTAATTTTTATTTTGAATTTTGCTGCAAACAACTCATTCCAATTTTGTTTCCAAAATGCTTAGTTTGATTAAAGTTATTTTTCAGATCTATGTTGAATACTGTCTTTCAGTTATAATGTCTGGGTCTTAAGAAGTTAAGGATTCTTTATTCACTTGTTTACTGATTTCTTTCAGACAGAGTGCTGTGTAGGGTTTTATTCCTGTTTTGCAATAAACTGATCTGAGATGTATCTTCCTTCTTGTTTGCAGAAAAACAATTTATCAGAGATGAGTCAGTGAAACTGCTGCTATCTAATTTCAGCATGTAGGGTTGAGTTTCTAGAGAACTGAGATTTACAATCAAACCAGGGCCAGAAGTCTGACACTTTCCCGGTACTTATCAAGAAAGGGAGGTAAAATAGAAGAAAAGAGTTTCTTACAGTTGGTTGTAAGGTTCATCATTGTACCCCTTAGAATGAAAGTAAGCAGATGCCACATATTATCTTCCTGTATGGCAGTGGTGGGGAACTATGGCCCCTTTAAAACTTGTGGACTTCAACTCCCAGAATTCCTGACTCAGGAATGCATGCCTGGCTCTGGAATTCTGGGAATTGAAGTCCACATGTTGTAAAGGGGCCATATTTTCCTATACCGGAAAGCAGTTCAGGCTTTTAGTTTTTCTTTTTCTCTTATTTCTACCGTATTTCTCCTCCTCCTCTTCTTCCTCCTCCTCCTCCTCCATCTGCTCCCTGCTTGCCTTGATCACAGATGTGATCTCTGTCAGGTAATTTATTCTGGAAAATGAATGACAAAAGCTCCCACACTTTTGAGATTGTGTGCCAATTAAAGGACTTTTTTAAAGTCAAAAGGAAAAAAAGAACGATACCTCCCTGTACTTTCCCACTGTACTAAACCCACCTCCTCGTTTACACACACTTTTGCATTTGATCAGTTTTAATTTATCTCCCCAGCTTCACAAAGGGGGAAAATTAGAAAATATTCAACAGTGTAAAAATCAGCTTTCCCCTCCCCCCCATCTCTTTTAGATGTCACCAAAACAGAGGGATCCATCCACAAATGGGAGGAGCATAGAACAAGCCAAGATAGTGGCTGTGCCCATGAGTGTATCCTTTTATGTCTGTAAAGAGAGGTATGGCTTTGAATGGCCAGTTCTCTCAATGAAGCTACTGGTATTAAGGACATGGTGCTGCTTCATTGAAGAAAAGTGAGATTGAATTGTAATGAGAATTATGTAGATGTACGTGTGGGAGAAAAATCAAGAGGAACTTGTTAGCACATTTTCCAGCCAACAGATATGATAAAAATCCATAAACTTTCATGAGCCGCTGCTCATTTCATCAGATGCATCGAGTGGTTAGACCAGTTTTTCCCAAACATTGTAATTTCCAGGCGTGCGGTCTTCAAATCTCAGAAGTCCACAATCAGCACGGAATTCTGATTTGATAAGTATTCTAGGAGTTGAAGCCCAGAACCTGGAAGTTGTTGTGGTTAGGAAACAGTGGTCTAGTCTGATTTAGGTTTTAGATTGGGGTGAGGTGAGGTGAGGTGAAGGGAAGGGAAGGGAAGACAGTTTGGTTACATAGATGCATGTACATGAGACACTGATTACAAGTACATGATCAGTTCATAATTGTAGGTTGTCAGAATCCCATTGTGTTTGTTGACTCCTTCTGAGATGGCCTGAAACCTTTGATGTCTGGCAATTCCCTTCGCTCAATGTGGGAATTAAAGTCCCATTTTTCCAAAACCTTCACTTGGATGTCTACTGTAGAAGGTCTTGCTCTGATCCTTTGCCCTTGAGTCCTGATATCAAATTTGTATCCATTAATTCTTTTGCACAAAGTTTGTCTCATTTGTCTCACATTGAATTTGGACAGACATTGCTGGCACATGATGGCATGCATCACATTAAAGGAAGAATATGTGAGGACACCTCTAATCTCTAGCTTTCAGTTACAGTGACCACCAGGAGGCAACATTTACCAGTTTCAACCTTTTTTTGAATATTTACACATTGGTAGCCAGATGTTATTCTATGGAGTTCCAACCCTATACCTGGAGTCACCCTCAACCACACTTTAGATGACTACTTACAGACATAATATAAGGGGTCCCTATGGACTCACAACTCCTGTTTGATGAGCAGGTGGCTACGAGGGCCTTCGTATAGCTTCAAATTGTGCACCGGTTGTGCTCATTCTTGCTCAGATACTGACACCAGGGTCATAGATTACTGCCATATGCTATACATGGAGCTTCCCTTGAAGAGCATCCATTAGCTTTGCTGGCATAAAATGTGATGGTAATTATGTGGGCAACTAGGTCAGCACATTCCTCAGCTTGGTAGGCTGAGTGGCGTACCAGTTTGCTCCTGAATTCAGTTCAAGGTGCTGGTAATGTGCTATAAAGACCTACATGGCATGGGTCACTTATTTGAAGAATCTACCCATCTCATTAGATCTGGCTGAAGTGGCATGGTACAAATCCCATCTACAACGAAGTTCTGTCTGATGGGACCTAGGGGAAGAGCCTTTTCTGCTGTGGCACCCACCCACTGGAACATCATTCCTCCTGGAGCCAAACTGTCCACAACCTTGTTGACTTTCCAGAGGGGCTCGAAAGCATGAGTTTGTCATCTGGCCTGGGGATCAGGCAATGTTGGTGGAGAATCTGCTAAGCAGTTGTAATTTTAGGAAAATGAATGGTGCTCTACTGCTGAGTATGTGTTTATGCTTTGAATAGTTTTATGTTTTGTTTTGAATTATAGTGTCTTTGTGTGCGTGTGTGTGTGTGTGTTTAGCTTTGTAATCCAGAGTCCAATATATGAAATGGGCAGCTATATGCACTGAACAAATAACTAAATACAATAGATACCTGCATTACTTTGCTCTGAGAACTTAATGGAGGGTATATACAGGTAGTCCTCGACTTACAACAGTTCATTTCGTGACCGTTCAAAGTTGTAAGGGCACTGAAAAAAAAGTGACTTATGACCACTTTTCACAGTTACGACCTTTGCAGCATCCCTGTGATCATGGGATCAAACATTCAGATGTTTGGTAACTGGTTCATATTATGACCTGTTGCTGTGTCCCAAGGTCATGTGATTCCCCTTTTCTGACCTTTCGACAAGCAAAGTCAGTGGGGAAGCCAGGTTCATTTAAAAACCTGGGTTGCCAACTGATCCACTGCAGTGATTCACTCAACTTAACAACAGAGGCAAGAAAGGTCATAAAACGGGGCAAAACTCACTTAACAAATGTCTCACTTAAGAACAAAAATCTTAGGTTCAGTTGTGGTCGTAAGTCGAGGGCTACCTGTATACCTCCTGCATTTATGCATTTAAACTTATGGGGCTACTCGGTGGGGGCCTCGGAAGGTTGCTGCAGATGGGGGTGCAAAGTAGATATCTGGTTTGGTGCAGGATCTGGTTCCCATGTTAGCGTCATTGTTTCTTGTTGCCTGTGAGAATCGGCTTCAAGGTGGGTGGGTGGTTGTATGCAAGTATGGACCCGCTGCCTGGTGCCAGCAGAGAAAGTGCAGTGTTGCTTGTTGTCCAGAATGGGCTATAGCTTATTAATAAAGTGAAGAGTGGTTTGAGCTCTGAGCTGTAAGTGATAGCCGGGGCGTTCTGTCGTTCTGTTTCTGGAGTCTGTCTTTTAATAAGTAAGTCCTCCCTAGGGCTGTGTGGGAGAGAAACAGAACAGAATGTGTGCGTATGTGAAAGGGATCCTTGACGGCCTCTTTAAGTGTTACAAGCCATCAGGCTGTCATGGGTGAGACTGCTACACACACCCTGACACATGTGTACGCTCACCAAAAGGATAAACTTTCCTTTCATCTTGGCAAGAACTAAGTGATTTATGGTAAACTTGAATGTTGTGATGTGCCACACACAATTTGTCAGCGGTGAAGAGCTCGACTCGCTTTCATGTAAACAAATCAGAGTTGCTCTTTCCAGACTGCTGTTTGACACCCTCGGTGAGTGCCAGAGCAGCGCAGTCGTTTCCTTTCCCAGCTAATCCCACAGCTGGTTTTCCACTGGCAAATCTGCTCCATGATCCATTGGTTTCATCTCTGAAGCCTTCGCTTCCTTGCGTTTGCCTAATTGACACCGTCCAAGTGCTCCAATCCTTGCATAAACAAAGCCTGCAGCAATTCCTAACAGATTTTTAACTAGACATATAAAAGCAGAGCTGGACCCCCCAAAAAAGGCAGCCGGAAGTTGGAGTGGCTATAGATTACAAGGAAAGGGTTGCTTATTTCGTACATCTCCCGTGTCAGGCCGTTTGTAGTCAAGGGCTATTCTTACATTAATTCACCGAGCTGGAATTTTAATGGACTACAAAAAGTCACACAATCAGCTGAAATCCACAGCTAACAAAACTGATTACTTTAAGTGATGAATGCAGGCTGGATGGGAGAAAAGACATGATGATAAATTTGCTTTTACGCTCACTGTCCTTGTATTTGCAGCAAGTGTGAACTTTGTGAACCAGAGCAGAAATGCCTAAAGAGCAAATCCTGGCAATTCACATTTCTAATGAAATTATGCAAGCGATAGCCATCTGTGACTAAGACTGCAATGCTAGGCACAATTACTTGGCAATAAATTTTTATTGAACTCACCACAGCCAACTTAATAACGCTTAATTTTTTTATTTTTTTTTACAGCACTCTCCATGTAAGAAGGACTTCGCGTACTGACAACAACAACCCTGTAAAGAAGATTAGGAAGATTATTTCTCTGTTGAAAATAAGCATCCCAGGTTTGAAAAAGAGTGTGTGACTGTTCTAAAGTTGGCAAAACATCTTCCAAATAGAATAGCCCTCAATGTGGTGGAATGAAAATTTGTTAGGATGCATGCTCACACACACACACACACACACACACACACACACACACACACACCGAAAAAGAAAATATTGATGGCACCCTTTTAATTCCTGATTTGAAATCGCATTTTTAAAAATATTTAAAAAAAACCCCAACATATTATAAATGCAAAGCTGGCTCAATACATTTCGCTTCTATTTGGCCGAATGCAGCAGCCAATGGTGTTCCCTCCAGCCCTCTCTTCTGTGTCAAGCTGAATAATACCAAAAGCTAGTTAAATTATTTTGGCAGGTGAGGAAAATCTCCTAAGCACCACTTCCCCTCCCTGGTGTTAAAAATATAGTAATAATAGCATTAAGCAAACAACGTGCTGCCCTTTCATGACACCCAACTAATTTGCTCTGCCTAAATGCTATGGCAGGTCCCGTGCTTTATTGTAGCTTCCCCGTTGCGCTAAGTAGACTTTCTCCTTCCTGTCTTTTGCCGTTCCATAATTTAAGTCCTCCTCTTGAACTCTGGTTTAACTCTAGCTTTCCTCACACTCCATAAGGAATTGTGAGATTCTACTTATGTTCAGGGAAAGCAGGAACAGGCCCTACCTACCCTCTCCACATCAGCCTCCATAACTAGAGGATGACTTGTTGGAGGAGAAAGCTTCTTCTGATGATAGAGATTCT
Source organism: Oxyrhabdium leporinum (assembly GCA_032468155.1). NCBI lineage: Eukaryota > Metazoa > Chordata > Lepidosauria > Squamata > Cyclocoridae > Oxyrhabdium > Oxyrhabdium leporinum. Next base: position 232,552 of record JANHFL010003971.1, on the reverse strand, counting down.
CCACTCAGTGGAGGCTCCCGAGTTTCTTGACACAGAAGAGGCTCTTTCCTACAGCTTTTTGTCTCTCTATACGGAAGGGGATGCAAAGGGGCAGGATAGCATGCTTGCCCTAAGCCCCCTCCAAATGTAAGTAGAATCTTGTCTCTTTTCATCACTCTAGAAGGCTTTGAAGACTCTCCATGGTTAATTCTAAAACTGAAGTATGCATGCTTAAGGTAGTCTTACTGACCTTCCTTCAATTGTTTGCATTTGTTTTTGCCTTCCACATAACAGGGGGATATATCTGTAGTGATAAAACATGAGGGGGAAAAAAGAGAAATCAAGGGAAACTTTAAATTAGGAGCAAGGACTTGTTAACCAAACCCCACCTATGTGTTATTTCCCCAGGAGAACCTTTACACCAGGGCTGTCAAACTCGTGGCTCAAGGGCCAGATGTGTCATGTGCTGGCCATGCTCTCTCCCGGTTTAGCAAGGGGAGGGGGAAATCCCAATAGGTCACGTGACGCTGCCATGACGGTGCGAGTTTAACACCCCTGTTTTACACAATAACTTGAGCTCACTAAGGTTCCTTATATGTTTAAATCAAAATCACCCTCATCCGTTTAGGTAACAGTTGCTTCTTTCTGAGGGAGACAGGTGGCTCAACAATGTGATAAATAAATAAAATAAAAATAAATACATTCCCTCTCTCCCTTTGAAACACATGAAAACAGAGTTCTATGCCAAAGGAAAAGACCCTGGAAGTTACAATCCGTACATCAGTCCAATTCATCTCCAGTTTTATTTAGGAATGTATAGTTTTACAAGCTTGCTTAGTTGAAAGGACAATAGCTCTGTCAAGGAGGGAAATAATCTACATTTATCTTCCATCTTTCACATAGTTTCCATGTGGCCACATTCTAAAAGTTAGCTAAGGCTTGGAGCTCAAATAAGCTCTAACAGAGTTCTTCCTATAGCACCTTTACCTTCTCAAGGTTAAAAAGTTGATAGATAAATATCTCTACTTCATATCAATGATCGATCCCTTGTGTGTTTCACTCTTTGTTTTTTTAACCCATCATGATTATCACCATGATATGGTTAATGGTCTTTTTTCACAAGCCAGGAGAGCCAACAGAAAGAGTGAAGACAACTGTATTATTCGTTTCGACTTTATTCATTAAGTCTGTCCAAGTCCATCAAACGCTGATGCCTTGGAAGTTCAATGACATGTAGCCAATAACATTTTTTGAAAAACAGAGCAATTTTCAGACACAAGCTTACACCCTTGCTTTAATGCATCGGCTACACACAAGATGAGCAATACATATTTAGGAATAGAATTTTATGGGTTTAAGAAAAGGAAAAAAAAGGCATTTTTCTCGCTTCCACTTTCCTTCCACTCCTCCATCAGCTTAACAGATCTTCCACTTCACTTCCAATCACCTAAATGCAAAGGTAGGCTATCCAGGAAGTCTATATTGGATGAGAATTATATAGCATGCTTTGATTTTAATTATACCAAATCCTGTTCTCCACAGGGAGATAAACTTAATTCTAAAGGTGTCTCTATCAGCATTTTATCCATTAGTAGAATGATTCTGAATTATTTTATGACATCTAATTTTTCAAAGCAACCCATAATTTGGGGAGCATTATGGAAGAGAGGCATTACAAAGGCACTTTGCCACAAGGCAAAGGAACCCATCTTCAGAAATAAATAAAGTTGTCTTTCTTTTTGTATCTGAGCTTAGAGGCTATATACTTCCTGCTAGGAAAGGAGACTCAGTTAGCAATTTGGCCTACTTCAGAAAATTTAGCTTGGGTAAAATTACATAGATAACACTCTTGACAAGCAGCATGGTTACCACGAGATGCTTTTAGCAATTACTGATTGTCATCAAAAAGGCATATTTAAAGTATTATACCTTTCTCTTTTTGTTAAAATCTGAATTTTATTTCGTTTCCAAATATAGAAAATTTATATCCTTTAAGACCACTTTTTAATTGGCTGAATATTTTCCTCAAAAGCAATTTTGAGTCTGTACACAAACATACAGGTAGTCCTCAATTTACAACCATCTATTTAGTGACTGTTCAAAGTTACAGGGCACTGAAAAAAGTGACTTATGACTGTTTTTCACACTGATGACATCTCCAGGCCAAAATCCAGACATTTGACACAGACTCATATTTATGATGGTTGCAGTATCCTGGGAGTCATGTGATCATCTTTTGCGGCCTTCTGATAAGCAAAGTCAATGGGGAAGCCAGATTCACGTAACAACCGTGTTACTAACAAATGCAGTAATTCACTTAACAATTGTGGCAAGAAAAGTTAGAAAATGTGGCAAAATTCACTGAACCACTATCTTGCTTAGCAACGGAAGTTTTGGATTCAATTGTGATTATAAGTCGGGGATTGCCTGTATACTCACATAACCACCCACGCAATAGCACTTAGACTTATATACCGCTTCACAGTGCTTTTACAGCCCTCCCTAAGCAGTTTACAGAGTCAGCATATTTTCCCCAACAATCTGGCTCCTCATTTTACCGACCTCGGAAGGATGGAAGGCTGAATCAACCTTGAGCTTGGTGAGATTCGAACTGCCAAATTGCAGGCAGCTGGCAGTCAGCAGAAGTAGCCTGCAGTACTGCACTCTAACCACTGAGCGTGGTTCGAGTGGTAATAGAGTATATAGCAGACTATAAACATAGCGTAAAGTCACAAGTTTTCTTTTCAAGGAAGTCAGCATTGTTCCCCGAGGAGTCAGCTGAATAATGACTATAGAACTGAGACTGAGGGGTGGCAAATGCTTTACAAAGTCCCCTGGCAAAAAGAAAATAATATAAGACGGCTACAGGATTTCTTCAAAGACAAGATACATATTATTTTAAATTATCTTTTTAAAAAATGGATTTGAAAAACAGAATTATTTGCATGCACAGTAGAGTGCGTTGGTGAACAGCAGAGGCACTTCCATTCTTTTTTTGTGCATTGTTGTCTACATTTAATAATTTAAATTTTAAATATTAAATTTTAATAAATTTATGGCATATTAAATCAATCAATCAATTTCCATTCCTTTCATCTCAGAGTGCTGTTCAGAGAACACTAAGTGCTTGCAGTTTCTCTGACAATCGAGTGCACAACAACTTTAAACTGGATTTGGTCTTCACCTCTATTTCATATCTTAGCTGCTGAATTCCATTAATTCCCTGGAAGCATCTTTTCTGCAGTGGTAAAAACAGCAGAAGTCAACAGTTGTATGAATGAAGTACAGCAGCTCATTTTGGCAAACTTTATCCCATCTTTCCATGAAGGCAGTTGATGAAGAAACAGCATGTATACGACAAAGATGATTTCCAAGGGATTAAGAAAAATGGATGGATTCACCCAAAGTTCTATCAAGTCATTTGTCTAACTACCCTAATATTAGTTGTGTAAATTTGGAACACCTATACTCCCTTAAGATTGATTTTACCCAGTGCACTAATTCCACTGGGAACAAACTCTTGGGGGTGGGGAGGGGTCATTTTTATTGTGGGATAAAAAGCCTCACAATCTTGGATAATGAAACTCTACATTATATGGGCGAGTCTGGACCTTCTCCCATTGATGATTTATGCTTATTGGGAAGATCACTCTAGAGTTTTTTTTTCATCCATCCAGAGGATATGGAGCTGAAAGCAAAGAAGCCAAATAAGTTATTTTCTATAGGGTGCCTCCAAATGACTTATAGAAAGACACAACCAAGTGATTTATAGAAAGGCCCACAAGATTATGTCTGTTATACTGATGGAAGGAAGACAATTCTTATTATATGTTAGTTCTCAACAGAGATTTAGATTTCCCTCTCACTCCCCCCCCCAACCCCCGCCCCTTGAAAAGATTGGAATACAAGCTGGGGTATCTGACATAGCAATTGTACCAAGAGACATATGCATATTCAGTGCCTTGAACACAACTATCTTGCAGCTCCATGAGAATTTCTTATTAGAGAAGAAAAAAATATAATGATAAAACAAGACCGTGTTCTGCTCTGACTGTTATAAACAGGCTGAGGATGAAATCTGGAATAAAGATAGTTGAGGAATTTTTTTTTTAAGAAAAAAACAACTGTTCCTAGAATCAGCATGTTGAATTAGCATTGCATGGCTGCTGGCCATGGTGCTGAAAGCGATGCATCGATACAGCATCTTTGGTCCCTTCCAAAGTTCAGTCCTAGCTCAGTCTTCATGATTATCTCATATTTGATTTGGATTGTTGCCGTCCTCAGGACAGTGATGATCACAACAGATCAGAAGGCACTGCTATCTTATTGTAAGATGACAAAAGCTGAAGCAACGGTCTTCAAATGGAGAAGGTCAATACATTGCCATTGTTTCCGTAAAGTAGCAAGCTTACTACTGAATTTCCTAGCAACAGTCCCATCATATGAGGTTCTCATACAATAGATTTTCCTGCATCTAAAGTTCTTTGCTGCTTTTCCTATGCATGTTTCACTCTGATGCTACAAACTTCTGCACACAGAGGAGGACTTAGCTTTTAAATATTTGTGCTTAAACATATGCCACGTGCGCTAAAAGTGTGCATAGACTGAGTTCTTCTTAGTATAGAACCACTGAAAAATAGTTTTAATTACTGAAGATAAAGAATTTAACACCCATCCATCCATCCATCCATCCGTCCGTCCGTCCGTCCCTCCTCCCTCCCTCCCTTCCTCTCTCTCTCTCTCCCCATCCATCCATCCATCCATCCATCCATCCATCCATCCATCCATCCATCCATCCAT
>JANHFL010003971.1:215726-227673 GCA_032468155.1 Oxyrhabdium leporinum | reverse complement strand
ATTTGAACTGCCAAATTGCAGGCAGCTGGCAGTCAGCAGAAGTAGCCTGCAGTACTGCACTCTAACCACTGTGCCACTGTGCCTCAAAATTGCCCATTGGATATCTTCCGGGGGGCGAGGGGGGGGGAGGAAGTGACAATTCATAGACTTTACTATTTCTATAGAATGGGACACTGTAATTATAATACTGTCTCACATGTTGGCCCAAAATTGTCACATCTTACATTTTGCTTCAATTTTTCAGAAGATGCTATTCAAAATGTTCAACAGCATGTTCTGGGAAATTCTTTTCTCCGTCTAACATTCTATTTTGAGAAATTGGAAAACACTCGCCTTTACTGGCAAGATAATCCTCTTGGTCTCTACAAAAAGATAGTTTTATAAGGACTGGGAAAAACCATTCTTGACTCAATCCATACGAAAGCAAGTGAATGACAGACATGCGTTACTGCAGTCAAGAGCAGTTTTATGGACAAGTTGTAAATGTCAGACTACACCTTTTTTAATAATGAAAAAGACACCGTAATACTGTTTCCTTGTAACTGGGACAGAAAATCATTTGGTAAAAGTAAAACAAACAAACAAATATTTATTGGGTTTGACATTAAAAAGAAAAAAATAAGAAAGAAAAACTACCGTGAAGCAGAGATACTACTGTACTCCAAACACAAAGTCTCAAAGGTTAAATTAAGAAACTTTTGGTTCAAAAACAGATGTAGCAGGTACATAATTTAAGAGCTTGTGAAAGAGAAACTTCTGTAGCATATTTTTTTCACGCTTCATCTCTCCTGTTAAACATAAAGGGGGCCCATGGTGGAAAAAGGGAAGCTGAAAGCATCAATCATTGTTGTGCCCATGTGAATGCTTCTGTTGTTGCCCCAGATTATATTGCATAAACAGGAGTAAATCACCAACACCTTAAAATCTTAGTGCACAACCCTTTGTGCAAATAAGGATTATAACTTCTTCATCCATTCCAAAGAGCTTGACCTTCTGGCAACTTATTTGTGTTAGAATTCCAGTTTTGGTTACACATTATTTTTTCAAAATCTTGTATACGATATAAATATACTTCAAATACAAATATACACCAGCAAATGAGAACTACCCAATGGCACCCAGGTGGTAGCATGTACAGGTAGCCCTCGACTAACAACCACAATGGAGCCCCAAATTTCTGTTGCTAAGTGAGACAGATTTTAAGTGAGCTTTGCACCCCTTTTTAATAAACTTTCTTGCCACGGTTAAGTTAATCAGTGCAGCTGTTAAGTTAGTAACATGGTTGTTATTTTAATCTGGTTTCCCCATTCACTTTACTTGTCAGGAGGTTGCAAAAGGCGATCACATGACCCCAGGACATGGCAACCATCATAAATATGAGTCAGTGGCCAAGCGTCCTTATTCTGATCATGAGACCATTGGGATGCCACAACAGTCATCAGGGTAAAAAATAGTCATAAATCACTATGTTCAGTGCCATTGTGATTTTGAACAGTCACTAAGTGAACTGTTGTAAGTCAAGGACTACCTGTACTGTACCTTTGGAAAGCCACTTGGAAGCATGACAGCAGAAGAAATGCTGAGACAAAAACAACTTTTAAGGAGAACTTCATAACGAAAGCTTTAACTTCATCTTATCGTCAGAAAAATCAGCAGGAAGGTGAGATGGGAACATTGATCACACCTCACTGAGAATTGATCAGTGCAATCCTAAAATGTCCGGTGGGCTATTTTTTTCCCATTCAGTGTGCAGTTGAAGCCAGCAAATGAGTAGACTGTGATGATCATACCATACTTGAATGTTCCACTTTGACAGCGTTGAAATTTACTGAACACTTTTCCAGATGAAGGGAGACAAACACTTTACCCTGAAAATCTAGGTTGAGAGCTATAAATAGAAGGAAGGGCTCACCGTATGAATCAAACCTTGAAGGACCTAAAGCAGGGGTCTGCAACCTTGAACACTCAAGGAGCCATTTGGACCCGTTTCCCACAGAAAACACTGGGAGCCACAAAACCTGGGTGGGCGTAGCCAACTCAACATCACTCCCACCCAGCCACGACCCCGATAGCAATGTCTGTCCAGGTTTCATGGCTCTTGGTGCTTTCTGTGGGAAATGGGTCTCTCTCTGTCTCTCTCTCTCTCTCTCCCCCTCCTTCTCATTTCTGTTTTTCTTTTTCCTCTCCCTTTCTTTCTTTCCTTTCTTTCTCTTTCTTTTTCCTTCCTTTTTCTTTCTCTCCCTTCTCTCTTTTGTTTCCCTCTCTTTTCCCTCTTTCTCTCCCTCCAGCTTTCATTTCTCTCCCTCTCTCTTCCCCTTCTCTCTCTCTCAATTGTTTCTCTTTTTCCTCTCTCTCATTCTCTCCCTCCATCATTTTCTCATTTCTCTTTCTCCCCTGTTCTCGCTCTCATCTCTTTCTCGCACGCGCACACACACAAGCGAAATACCCTTCTGGGCAGGGATCACAGCAGTGGTGGGGATAGTGACTCCTCCTCCCGCTGCCACCGCTGCGCAGTGAGGTAAGTAGCCGGCTGCAGAGCGCAGGAGAGCCACACTGCGCAAGAGGCTCCCGGAACTCTTCCCTCCCTGCATCCAGCAACGGTGGCGGCTGCTCCAACCCATTCCCCTCCTTCCTGAGCCAACACGAAGGGGACCGCAGCTGGCACTGAACTGCCTGCGAAGGACATAGAATCACAAAAAGCAGCTGGTTGCAGACAGTGCAGAGAAAATGCTAGGGGCGCTTCAGCCGCACAGCTCTGCAGAGAGGCTCGCACCTTCTCAGGGCGGAGACCAGATCACGCGACTGGTCCGGCAGGGAGCCACAGGAGAGGGGTCAAAGAGCCGCATACGGCTCTCAGGCTGCGGGTTGCTGACATCCGGTCTAAAGTGATAAAACAGCCTTGGAGTCTTATTGCTGTGTTGACTGTCTCACTTCTGAAACTTCTCATCCATTGTGGTCTCTTAGATATCTAAGGATGACATACACTGGGATATGATCTGTTTTTTAATCTATTCATAAAACTGCCAAAACAAAACTTGAGGTGCAAAAATGTATTTATATCATAAACCTAAGTCAGGCTTATGTTTATCAAGGCCCTTTTGGCAATGATATAAAGAACGCGTGGAAAATTTCTGTTGGTTGCTCTTACCACAACCAGAACTTCCAAAATTGTAGTTGTAGATAAAGATTATAATTCTGTGGTTTTTGCTGAACTGGAAATATACCCCTCCCTGATAAGTGTATATGTAAGCATAGCTTTACAAAATGTAAATAATTTTGGATTAAAATTGTCCATAAAATATTTTGCTTAAAAAATAATTTGAGCCAATCCATATATACCAACCATTGTCCCACATACAGGTTTTCTCTTTCATATTCCCCCCTTTCATCAGAATCAGTAAATGAATGGATCGATGGATTGAAAATAAATAAATAAATAAATAAATAAATAAATAAATAAATAAATAAATAAATAAATGGCGTAACCCCAGTATAGAGATAGGTAGCTAAAAGGTAGCTGAATTGAGAAAGGAAGAGAGAAAAATGGGCACGTGGGTGAACACATAGAATTGTGCTGAAGTGGTTAGAACGCAGTATTGCAGGCTGACTCTGCTCACTGCCAAGAGTTCTATCCTGACTGGCTCAAAGTTGAACTCAGCCTTCCATCCTTCCGGGGTTGTTAAAATGAGTACCCAGATTGTTGGGGGCAATATGCTGATTCTGTAAACCACTTAGAGAGCACTATGAAGCAGTACATAAGTCTAAGTACTATTGCTCTCTTAGCCCAAATATGTCTTTTCTTGGGATTATTTTACAACATGGAGGACGGTCATATGATCCTGGGAAAAGCTGCAGCTACTTTAAGCAGTTTCTGGCAGCTGCCATGTGAGTGTCCAACACTCTTGGAAGCCTTTCGTTGTTGTTGTCTCTTTGAAATCTGATGCAACATACAACTCTATTAAATATGAATAATCTTCAAATATTTTCATGCTCTTCAGCACCAATATTTGTAACTGTTCATACTTCAAGTCCCTTTGTGTTTGTTTTTTTTTAACAGCAACTTTCGTTCTTTTCAGCTGATGTATATACCTACCCCATTCATGCCTGGGAAGGAATTTTGTGTTTTTATAGGATGAATAAAGAACTAAGAGTTTTGTGGGGTCCTTGGTGCTCTCTGAGCTTTGTTGTTTTCCTGCAAGCACCAAGAACCTCACAGTTCAACTCTGAAATACAAGTATCCTCTTCCATTGATACTAGGAAGTTTTTTCCCCCGCCTAACAGTGATTTGTTGAACAAGTCAGAATGATACAGCTCACACGCCACCCTAAGTTAACAACCAAACACACTGTTTACTACCACATGCAAAGTAGGTCACTACAACTTTACTATAGGAAGAAAGATATATTAATGGAAACCATATGCTGCTGAAACCGTATCTGGCACTAACATCTACAAAGTTGCCAAACAATTCACTTCATATAATCACACAATGTTTTTGTTTAATAAACTCATTCAGGAAAAAAAAACTATGGAATGGGAAATACCTTTTAATATACATCATATGTTCTTAGAGTAAGTTGAAAAAGCAATAACATCTGTTTGCTGGTTTCATACTGTATCACACAAAAGAAGGAAAAACTAGAAAAAAATCTTTTCTTACAAGTTACTTATGTTTAATGCTTAAAAGTTTGAATGCACAAACAATAACCTACCATTATAGAAGTACTTGTAGTCAATACAATGCATTAGACCTATGTACAATGACACAGTTTAGTATCAAAATCTTTCTACACTGTAGAGTATTACGAAACTGTTAATGACATCAAACACTGAGCACTTAACACATTATTATTATTAATATTATTATTTGCTACCACATTTGGAACTTCAATGAACAGTCCATTTTAACTTGCAGCATTAACCCATTTCTAGTATGAAATTAAGTAATTTTCTACTTACACAATAAAGGTTTATCTACACAGTTCTTTTGATTTTGATCCATAGCAGCAAAGGCACTGTACATCAGCAGATCCACAGACTTAAAAGGTTTTTTTTTTAAAGCATTCAAAAGGAATATGTCACAGGTCATAGTTTAACAGCAACAACAACAACATAAAAGATAACACATGGTTTCTGGCACAATGGCTCAGCCTGCGTCCATTTCAGAGACGTTCAACTAAGACTTGGATAGAACTGGCGGTAAATAAAGCAAGTCCTTCTCCGAGTGAAAAATCCATTTTGTTCTGCACTTCAGAATCAGTGCTTTTCTCAATTCTAACTCTGAGGTCCTCACTTTTATAGTTTGTATTCATGTCGGAATCCATTCCCTTCTCAGTGCCATCTCCAATGAATGTATCAAATATTTTTTCTGTAATCTTTAGAACTGCAAAATTGCCCAAAGGCGCATATCTTTCTTTTCAAAGAAATGTAGCAAAAACATCCAGAAAAAATGAAGATGATCTTTGAGACACATTATTGTACTTCTCTCTGAAATATACAAAATAAAAGTGATATTAAAAATTCTGACCAATGCACTCTACTTAAACGTCTCAAAGTAAAGCCATTATATACTCTACAGGGGGTTGACAAAACACTGTCAAATAGCTGCTTAAAATAACTTGTTAAGAATATAGTTGGTTTTGGCATGTATTTTTCACAATTTCTTGTATTTAATTTTCTCTTAGAAATATGAATTTGCTGAATTTGCTCAAAATATGGGGTCCACAAAAACATGCATGATCCCACATGCCTCTGCATGTGGTTGCCTCTCATAACAGAGCACATCCTCAAAACAGTATTATTAGTTTTAAGCAGGACTTAAGGAAATGCTCATTTGAAACAGAAACTGATATTATTTGAACTACCTAAATGATTTGTAGAAGATCATAAGAATATAGTTAGGATATCAAGCTACCAAAGAAAACATGAGTGACAACTCAGGCTAAAATAACAAGAAAGTGGTCTTATTAAATAAAACTTGCAGATGAATAGAGGCTATAGAACACGGGTGTCAAACTCTCCGCATCGCATTGCCATCACGTGACATTTCGTGACTTTGTTCCCATTCATGGAGCTGGGGCGGGTGTGGCCTGCGCGTGACGCATCCAGCCCACGGGCCACCAATTTGACACCCCTGCTATAGAATATGGTAAAATAGGATTTCACTCTCTTCTAAATTTTGATGGATACATGTTTTGCAAGAAAGAGAAAGACAAAGAAAATGCAATGCAGTATACATTGATCAAATGTATAGATTTGTTGTCCATTATTGCTTCTTTTCAGGCATAAACCTCAATTACAGTTTGGTAATTGTAATTATGGCAATCTTCCCTGACCCGAGTTCTCTCCAGATGTGTAAACTTTAGGATAATGCAGTGGCTGGGAATTTGGGAAGTTGAAAATCAATTCAACTGGATAGTGTCCAAGTTGCATAAGACTCTGCTCTGGGAATAAACCTGGCTAAGCCTTGGATTTACAAGCTTCCCCTTTCCTTTTATTCTAGAGCAACTTCAAGGAGATTAAAAATCATTCTTGATCATTGGCTGTATTGGTTGAGATAGTTGTTAACATCCAAATCAGCTGAATAGCCTGAAGTTGAGGAAAGCTAGTTTAGGAAAAATAAACACGAGACTATCAACTATGATTTGAAGTATGTTTTTTTTAAATAAATCCCACTCAATATTAACCAGTTTGTCTCAGTAGACATAAGCAGCCATACTTTATTTATAATGAAAATGAATGCTTTTCATTAGTTGCAATGCACTACAGAAAAAGCCTGTGGTTTTTGGAAGGTTTATACATGCAACACTTAATAATAGATTAGTGTTATTTCTGGACAAATCCATAGTCTGGGAGATGGGCCTATCATTACTGACATTTCTGTATCCCGTTCAGATATTATGATCATTCAATGGTGTGATGAGTAATGAATGTTTCATATTTCATATTCCTACAGGCTAATGTGAACTAGGTCATTGCCATTTGTAATACTGTATTCTTTTTAAACTACATGACTTAATGAAACTCTTGGCTTAAATAATATTTGTGTAACTTATTCAGATATAATTAGCATGCACACATACACACACATATCTGCCCTTTCTTCCCAACAGTCACACACAACCCAAGAATGTAAATCATCATCAAGAGCACAACGCACCTTCAAATCCAAGGCAGACGCCGACTACTTTGTCTAGTCAGTTCCTTGTTAGAAAGATTTCTTTAACAAAATAAATACATTACAGCTATGTTACATAATTAAAAGAGTCAGTTCCCTGTTAAGTATGCTTATTCCATCTTCTTCCAAGTAGATAGCTGAAGATTTGGTTTTATATGTTCTTAATGAGTGCTTGCTATTAAATAGCAAGTCTAGTGGGAAAATTCCACAACCGTGTTGAACATTTTCATCCCTCAGATTGGGAAACAAGAAAAATAAAAGTAATATACAGCAAAGTGCTACTAGAAGGAGTACGGTTTTCATTCAGATTTGTCTCTAATAAATAACTTCATAGACTGTAGCCTTCTTGTCCCCAGAGCCAGTGACAATGTATTTGTCATCCACAGAGATATCACAGCTAAGTACAGAAGATGACTCTTTGGACTAAAAGAAGAAAAAAAAAAGCGTGTGTTAACAATTTTCTGCATAAATCAGATGAAATAGTAAATTAGTTCCTTTTAAGAAATAAAACAGTTACAGGATGGTTCAATTATACATTTCTGCTTCCTGTCTGGTATTATTCTCCAGTCTGTGCATCTTCAAACTTAATTGCAGTTAACTCTCCAGGCTTGAGAGAATAATAGGGTTGTACTTGGCATACATCTACTCTTCTCTAGAGATTAAAATCAACAAAACACACTTGTTACGCAGTATTATTTTCTTTCTTGCAGCCTTGAAGAGTTTAAATAAAACAGAAGTGACCTAATGTGTATTCATAACCAATTGGGATAACCAGATGTCTAAAAGCAGCCCACAGAGGAGGCAGTTTGTGATAGAAAATGAATGGTTTGGTTTGCTTAAATACAGTTCAAAGTCTACTTTTAGCTGAAAAATCAGTCAGATGCTCCATGCGGTACAAAAAACTTGGAACCTAGCTTGAATTCAGGCTTCGCAGGGGGAACAATTAGGCCTCAGTGATCTTGTCAGCCAATTGTGGTTTTGCTGCCTGTTTGTGGGAAACAGGCCTCAAACCAAATAGAGGTGTGGCATGAGAAAAATGCAAAAGGCAGACCAAGTAGGGTGAAAGGAAGGCTCAGGAAGGCCAGACTCCAGAGTGGCAAAATAAGATCCTTGGGATCAGGAAAACAGATCTTTGGGATCAATAAAACAGTGGGAAACATGCCCACATGTGCTTCCGAGACAAATGATTGAAGTCTCCATACTTGGTTTCAGAGTACTACCTAAAGCCACCAAAAACATCTTTAAATTCTAGTGAGTCATATGCTTTTTATCTCTTTCATTGTTTCTACTGTTTGCTCAATATTGCCCGGATTTCTCCTATTATAGCATTTATCCCTGCGGTTATCATACTGTTGTTATTGTGTGTAGACACACGCATGCCCACCACAAAAAGTTCCGATTGCTACAAAGATTCCATTTTGTAATAGCTGCAGAAGAAAAACCACCATTATTACTCTTTAATAGCAATTTCAGCAATGGGGCTGGAAATGGATTCAGCATAAAATCAAAGGCTTAAAAACAGCAAGGCTTTAAAATGTTATATAATGTTCTCAAAGGATGAATATGGCAACACTACTGAGAGCAGATTTGGTCAACGGATGTGCTTTGTAAAAGCTACCACTGATAGAGTTTATACAGTACGTGCAATTATTATCTGACATAAGCTAAAATCAAATGAAGCACTTACATAAAACTCATGATATCAGTCCATCCCTGGGATTTGCCCAGAGAATATTCATATTATCTTCCTCCAATTCTCCTTCCCGAACTGCTCTATGCGGGATCGTTAGGTCTACATTGGGGGTGTCCAACCTTGGTAACTTTAAGTCCTGTGGACTTCAACTCCCAGTATTCTCCAGCCAGCATGGTTGGCTGGGGAATTCTGGGAATTGAAGTCCACAGGTCTTAAAAGTTGACATGGGTCTACTAGATTTGGGGCTGAAGGGAAAGGGACTGGGTAATGATTTTTACCTGAAATATACTGGCTCCATAAGGTGTTCTCCATGCATTCAGAAGATTATCCTTTCCAGTGCTTACAAACCACTTGCCTGAAAACACATTTTATATTATAATTAGAGGAAATGGATTAATTCTACATCAGCAAAGCTCCACTTCTTATCTTCCTGTCTCCATTTGTGTTTTCTTCCGGTCAAAGCAATACATTGCACCAAACATTCAGTCACACATGCAACATTAAACAGTATTTTTCCTTTTCTGTATCTGTTAGAAATATGTTTAGCAAACAGACAATAAAGCCAGCATTTACTAGATTGCTTACCACAATGGGCAAATTTAAGGGATAACACACAACTCTCGTGAAGATGGAGCTGATACTTGTCTGGTTTTGTGACATGCAACACTTCAACATTGCTGTTCTCCATTCCTACTGCCAACCATTCACCAGTAGGGCAATAACCCAGCGAGAAGATCTGAAATTATAAATGCACATAGATTATGATTTAGATATCTGGTGACACAATTATTGTTCTTTGAAAGACAAAAACCAAAATAAAAGAAAAAATGTCTATGAGTTTCTTTCAAAAGATAGTATTATTGCAGTAGATCAAGATAATAAGTTCCTATAATTAAAACCCAATTCATGCTGGGTGATATATATTAAATGCTGTTGCTCAGAGGGACTGAAGTAATATTCTCAAAGAAAATTATCTTGGAGTAAGTTCTACAGAAAGGATAATGATTATCTAGAACAGTGGTGTCCAACCTTAACAACGTTAAGACTTTTGGACTTCAACTCCCAGAATTCCCCAGCCAGCATGACTGGCTTGAGGATTCTGGGAGCTGAAATCCATAATTCTTAATGTTGCTAAGGTTGGAAATCTTTTATCCAGAGGACTAATTCAGTCTAACAGCTTGTGAACAAGAATAACCTCTTGGGGATCAAGAAAGAACTGTTATCTACCCAAATCTACAATGTTAAAAAATACTTCTTTTCATGGCCTAATCTATTTAAAAATGCAGAAAGCAAAACTGAAGAGAACAATGACTTCCCTATGTCATGGGTTTTGTAGAAGAGTACCTGGGATGTGAAGTCGTGCTGTTGGAGCTGCCTTCCTTCTCTCAGGTCCCAGGATCTGACAGTGTTGTCCAAGCCTCCTGTCCAGAGCTTAGTGCCATCATTAGAAATGTCAATGCAGCTGGCTCCGTCTGTGTGGCCCTGGAATTGCCTAAAGACGCCAAGTTGGGGGACAATCACTTTGGAAAACTTTCTTCTGCTAAAAAGCTTCTGCAAAAGCTTCCATGCCGATTTTAAAGAGCTCCCCCCAAATAACAGAGAAAACAAAGCAATGATTTCTTAAAGGGAAGAAGGACATCTATTGAATTTTAAAATGCCAAAAACACCTTTCTGAATTCTTGCAACTATTTGAAGTTTCAAGGGCACTGAAAAGAGTGACCTACAAGCACTTACAATTGTCCCCAAAGTCACATGATCAAATTTCAGGCGCTTGGCAACTAGTATGTATTTCCAAGGGTTGCAATATGTCAGGGTCATGTGATTCCGCATTTGTAATCTTCCCAGCTGGCTTCCGATAAAAAAAGTCATGGGGGAAGTCAGATTTGCATGGCGAGCAGATGATTTACTTAATGACTGCAATGATTCATTTAACAGCCATCGCAAAAATTGTTTAATTAGGCATGTTTCAATAAGTGCATAGCTTAACAATGTAATTCTGGTCCCAAAAGTGGTCATAAGTAAAGGACTATCTGTATAGATTAAGACTACACAAAGGAAAGGACATTTTCAAAAGTATTAACGCACTTTGGGGTTTGATATTTTTAAAGGCACTTAGAAAGGATATGTGTTTTATTACACTATAAGGTTAACCTGCTACTTTAACACATTTTTTTTAAAGTCTGGCATAGAGCAGCATAGAAATATCAGCAATAAACAAATTAATAAATAAAGGCTTATGTTTGGAGAAGAGTTCTGAATCATAAAAGCCCTCACTTCCAGTTTTTAAATGCTAACTGTTTCAATAAAATAATGCCTCTTACTGCAATAATTTTTTTCTGAAGAGATCTATATAAGTCACATAATGTTCCATTTATGATTTTGGGGGAGTATAATCAAATAAAGTTATTTAACAGCTCAGTATATACCCAGGACCATGTCTTCTATCTCTGCAAGACCTTTTTAAAAGATATTTAAAATCAGTTCTTTATTTAAAAACAAAGCATGCTTCTTAAGCATTTTCAATCATTGACAAGACAAGTACATCCTTCCTGCATGAGACCAATTGCTACCTCTATCATTTGTTGCCATCCATTTCACTCATCATGCCTAGGGCAGAACTATCCTTACAGAGCCTCTGGGGAGGCTGCCTAATATTGCCTGGTATTCCAGGATTCTAAAACAGAATGGCCATCTTGCTACTCAAAGACATCTGCACAGAAAGGTTCAAAAGAAGAGGGAGATGGATGGAATAAGCATTTTCCTCTCCGCTTTCCTTCCACACAACATAGTTGATCCAAATATCCTCCATTTGGTTAAGAGCTGATGACATCTCATGTTTTCCCAGAGAATTATTCTTTAGATTCTGCACAGGCTATTCGTTTTCATTTAGTTTTCCTTTCCACTAGAGATAACTGCAAACCAATATATCTCTCTGAATTCCCAGCCTGGGGCTACTCATACTCTTATCTCTATTTAATTAGGTTTACTACCTGCCCTGCCCTCAGATCTCAGGAGCAAATTAAATTCAGACATAACATTTCTTTTCTACCCTCCCCCCCCCCAACGCCCCCAGGACT
>JANHFL010003971.1:196481-213981 GCA_032468155.1 Oxyrhabdium leporinum | reverse complement strand
GTTAAGCAAATCACAACGGTGAATCACAGTCATTAAGCAAATTTGGCTTTCTCAATTGACTTTGCTTGTCGGAAGCCAGATGGGAAGGCTACAAATTATGATCACACGACCACAAGAGGCTACAAATGTTGTAAATGTGGGCTAGATGCCAAGAGCCCTAATTCTGATCACGTGATCACGTTGGTGGGACCATTGTAACTTCAAGAATGGGTTGTCACTTTTTCTGAAGCCATCATAACTTCGAACTGTTGCTAAATGAAAGGTCATAAAAAGTAGAAGGACTACTTGTACTTTTCCTTGATACAAGATAGGCACTATACAACTGAGGATAACTAGATAACCTGAAAACAAGCTATAAATATTCTTTAACACTCAGCATTTTCAAGGGTTTGCAGAGCACACCTGCAGTGTTTCTGGAAGACAAGACGACTAACAGCCAGCTTTCTTTTTTTAAGACAGGAATGTCATTTATTTACAAATGGTGACAAATAAATATTCTCTAGAATAAAACTCACTCCCTGACATGGCCAGACAAGTACAACAATCACTCCCAAAAATGCACCCTTGCTCAAAACAAGTGCAGAAATTGAGAATTGGTGTTAGTTTTCATTCTAGGTAACAAACGCTGTAAATAAACTATGTACAAGTAGCTAATGATGTACCTTCTCAAATGTTCAAACTATTGTTTGTGAAAACAAAAGAGAGGAAGGAGTAGGACATTGTGCTTCCAGCTTTATAGTACAATTTGAAGCCAAAACAATCAGATTTGACACAAAGAAAATCTCATTTTCAAACAAAATCCGTGCCAATTAATCATACAGCCCATTTTTTTCTCACCGCTTATAATTATTTTGATAGCATTAGAAAATACAAACCAGATTAGTGATTGCTGGATATATTGTTTTCGGACGTCATCTCTCTGGCTTCTGAGATTTCAGAAGACATTATCCATAAAAATACAGCTTCCTACTCATAAGGTTTTATTTCCCAAACAAATAAAAACATCCAGATAATTGAATGCCACAGATTTTCTTGTGAAACTGAAACACACACAAAATCCTGAAAACTTTTGATGTACTCAAACTTTTCATTCTGAAGAATCAGTGGCAGGTAGAGTACGTCCATATAAAAGTAGCTTTCAGAGTAGTTTCAAATAGACAAACTACAGCAACTAACCTGACCAGGGTCTGATTGTGCAGGTCCCATACGGCAATGTTCCCATCGCTACAGCAGGAGAAGCACACCTTGGAATCGGGGCTGATTGCTAGAGCATAGCAGGCGGGAGCCGAGGATGTCAACTCTGCTTTTATGCGTGGCGTGGGCGCTGCCAGGTCCCAAATGGATAATGTGCTGGCTTCCCCGCCAACGATCAGGGTGCGGCCATCGGGGAGTAATCTGCAGGAGCGGATGTAGTTATCTCTGTTCTGTAGACATAGAAAACACCACCAAGAGATTACTCGGAAGAAAGAAAAGCATAATAAAATGAAGCAGAAATCTATAAAATTACTGTATTCTCTCTTGGTTTTAATGAGCTTGTGAACTATTTGAAGGCAGGGCTACAAAAAAATAAATGAAACAATGCTTTGTTTTTCCTTAGGAAACAGCCATCATTCTCAGCAAAGAGTTATCTTTTTAAAATATGTCCCCACGACTAACAAGTTGCAAAAATCTGAATGCTCCAGCAAGGGGGATCTGGTAACTACAGGTGGATCTCTTTCACAGAGGTGTCATTCAGCATACATCTACCCATGCTTCCCTGAAAATAAGACCTTGTCTTATAATTTTTTTTGCCACCAAAAAAGGCACCAGGTTTTATTTTTTTGGTGTGTGTGTGTGTGTGTGTGTGTGTGTGATCCACTGACTCAACTCGCTTGTGCGCGTCACCTCCGGCCTCTTTTTCACTATCAGAGGCCTTCAGGAACTTCTTCGTCCAGCAAGACCAGCAAGGCTTTCCTGAAGACTCTGCAGCTGATAACAGAACCCCGGATTGATCCGGAGCTCTGTTGTCATTTACAGAGGCCTTCAGGACAGCCTTGCTGGATGCAGCAAAAGAAATGGGCTGAGGTGTGTGAGGCCTAGCTGCAACTGTCCAAAGGTAAGTAATAGGGCAGCTCCACACACACCCCGGTCCCCATTCCAGCTTAATTTTTACCTGTGCACCCTGGAGTGGGCAGGATCTTAATTAGGGCTTATTTTGGGAGTCGGACGTATATTGGGCACACGTGTAAAAATCAAGGTAGGACTTACTTTCTGAGTAGGTTGTATTTTCGGGGAAACATGGTACAGATCATGAAACCTCAAATAACAAAACACCACATCTATGGGTAAGAGAAAGACTTCGTCCTGGAGCCCTGAGAAATAGCTCTCTTTTCTCTCTCTCTGGCTTTTGAACTTGATGCTAAGATCTATCAGGAGTTGAGAGTTTCCTTTTCTTTCCCAAAATGTTGTGCTAAATCTGTCCCTTACTTCATTCACAGTTCTCTGATGTGCATTTGTTCATTTTCATTGTGGAGGAAATAACATGCAGGAAGAGAGAGATAGCACAAGAATGTTGCAGATCACTGGGAAATTGTGGGGGTTGGAGAATGGGTGCAGATTTCTGCACATATGCAAAATGAGAAACAGATCAGAACAACATGTCAACAACCAAAGATAAATTAAATTGTTTATTGTGGATAATGGGTTCTGGCCTATAATTAACAGCTACACGAAACCATGGATGAGACTGCTAATAACAAGGTCCACCTGTACCTTTTGTAATCTACTCATAGAGTTCAGCATACTTTCATTTGGTAGTGTTTTCAGTAAAAAGAACAATGTTAAATAAGAGAACAAGGAAAAGCTCACCAATGGGGTTCTGGCTATCGTAGAGAATTAATTAATATTCTGCTATCTATTGTGGGAGTTTTACCTTGCTTCAGTGTACTAACAGAATTTTGCCGTTTGGATTTGGATAATTCTTATTTGAAGATGAAAAAGTAACAAAGGCAACAGTTTCTTCATGTCCTAAAAAGTATTGACCTATTGAAGTGTGGTGAATCAAGCTTTAAAGTGAAGAATATGGAATTAAAATCTTCTAGCTAGTTATGTTTAATTATGTTTCTATTAAGCTATTCTACTGTCACATTGGTTTAAGTCAATGGCAAACCTGATGACCTTTTAAAAAATATGTCCCAAACGACTGGGAATCCTCCAGTACAAATTTGGACAGGCAACAAAGACTTTTAGGAGACAGTCTCGTGGCATGAGGAATATGGTTGCATTTATAAACACAGATCTTTCTACCTCTGAATCTAACTACATTGCCTACCTTTAGCCATATAACCAATATTCTTAAGCATTATATTTGTATTAAAAACCGGAGAGCTCCTTTTAACATTCATTAAATTCCATGGTTTTATAAGAATTAATGAACTAGTAAAGCTAAGTAATTATTGGCCATTACAATATCACAGCCGTTGAATTATTTACACATGCTACAGTTATCCTTCTAAGGTTATCATTCTGACAGGGCATCCCATTAAAGATTTCTTGTTATTTTTACTCACCAAACAATCCAGCTGAGAGACAGGACTTTTGTTTCCTGGATGACTGATATCCCAGACCTTGACACATCCTTTTCCACCAGTATACACGTGCCTTGTTGGGTTACTAATAGTAACTGCACATACCACTTCCCCGTGGTTTAGGGTGTTAATCTGCCGAGCATGACGTGGAATTCCTGGCCCAATGAGGGCATCAGGAGGGAAAGGTACGGGTTGCATCTGACCATCAGCACTTACATGAAATGAGTACGCTCTAAGTTAAGCAGAGAGAAATCCTATTTTAATTACTCATCTACTGACCAATGAAAACTTACTAAATATGGTTAACACTAATGCAGAGTTTGTAAAATACATAACGTTATGCTGTTATATTTTAGGTTGTTGCTGAATGGAAAACATGTATTTATTTTGACTGGAACAAAAGGCAGGTTGGGGCATTCTGAACAGTCAGGAAAATAGTATTTTTTTTTAAATCAGAAGTGGGACATTATAGGACTGCCAGTTATGTCACCTGCAAATAATTTATCAACAGGTTTATGCAAATATTCTTCCAGGGAGAGAACATCCCAGTGTTTAAAATTCCTATGCTTAAGGTATCATGTGTCGAAGCCCTTAGATAAAACTTTATTAAAGTTGATCTAGAGCATACTGCAAGGAAATGTATAGTTAATAGATATAATGTCTACATGGAAATCTAATTTAGGATAGCGAAGACAGTTCATAAATTTCTTCCTTGAAACAAAAACCTGTTTCCTTTTTTGCAGTAAAAAAAAAGTAAACTTGATTAACATATGTCAAAGAAATGGTACTTAGTGCTATGCAGAAGTCATGGATCAAAACTTCTATCAATTCCAACCATTGCTCATACTGGCTGGAGATAATATGAACTGCCGTCCAAAACAGCTGGAGGGTTTTACATTGCCTGTTCTTTATTTTCAGATAAATAAATACTATCATATAGTATGCTTAGTGATTCAAAATGTAATCACATTATAGAAAAATATCTGAAAGGACTTAAGCTACAAAGGCAAGAATTTGAAGAGATTAAACTATTCACCCATGGCTGCCAAACTTCTACTTATAAAGGATCTAAGTGCTAAGTTACCAACTGAACATGGTAATTCTAATATTTCATGAATGGTATTATTCAGGATAGGTCAACTAAATATATTTTCTATACATAGATCTTTTCTATATACGATCACCCCACACCCGTTATATAACTGGGCAAGTCATTCCCCTTAGTCTTATTGGATTTTATTTAAGTTGCTGCTTGCTTTCACAGGAAGAGCTCAAATAATTATACTAGATTTGTTGTGTACTTTTCTCTTGCTGAGAAGTTAAGTAGGTGAAAACTTTATACCTTATTTCTGTAATTGTTTCTCTTAAGAGCCAAGCTAGTTACAGTAGGTCAGCAGCTTTTTTAGTCAATTTCCTCAAAGATCCATTTGTGCACTATGATATCATAATTCTTTTTTGGTATTTTCAATCAAACAGAACACTCCAGTGTTCTGTCGTGCAACGTTGTTGTTTATGGAATCCGGTGAGTCTGCATTTCATCGCAGGGCTTCTTTTGTGCACAAAGGAATTATTTTTAAAACAGAGGGGCAGAACACTAAAGACACGCACACCACAGAGCCTTTTGTAATTTGTCTTTCTGTGCCAAGCAGAGTTACCTTAGTCCAGCATGCCCCATTGCAGAAACATAACCCCTTCCCTATGCCCTTCTTTTATCCACAGCATCTGATACCCTTGGCATATAGTCTTCTACAGGAAAAACTGCCAAATAGGCTTTTAAGATTAAAAGGAGGATTAACCACCCTCTGCCACACATGGAATTCAGCATCGAGAGGAAGCAAAGGGAACAAAAGCTTAATAATATGATTGAGTTAGTGTGTTTAACACTCACGGTTTTCCTCCTGGGATGCCTGTCAGATTCGGAGGAATGCCTGGGACTCGCATATGATGATGTGGATCAAAACCAACCTGGAGTTTTCCCACAAACAGAACAAAGAAAGTTTTAAGCATTAATGGGAAATGCTGGAATGCTGCTTTTCAGTTTTACATCAAACGTTACTATGGAGAGCCTTCTACAGAGATTAAAAACCATACTGGACTGTGCCAAGGTCCACATTTCAACATCCTGTTTCTAAAACTAGCCACTCATTTGCTTCAAAGAGACTTTCCACCTCATGAAATAATATTCAGAGACATAGTACCTCTGAAGATAGTGGCAAGGAAATCCTTTAAAGCATCAATTATCAGGAAACAGGTAAACAGAAGTAGAAAGCCCTGGAGAGATTAACTGAGATTCAAAATTCTATCAGTTTGAGAGATGCCTGGGAAAAGAAAAAGGGAACAGTATTTATCTGAGGCCTGGAAAACTTGATGCACCAGGTGAGCCTCTATGGGAAGTGTCACAAGTGGGAGGAAGGCCCTGTGTCACCAGTCAGCTGGGAAGGTTGCAAACGGGGATCTCATGACTGTGGGATGTTGCAACCCTTGTAAAGACATGCCAATTGCCAAGCACACAAATTTTGATCACATGACTATGGAGATGTTGCAATGGTCATAAGTGCGAGGTCCCCATCATGTGCGACTATTTTCAGTGCCGTTGTAACTTTGAACAGTTGCTAAATGAATTGTTGTAAATTGAAAACTACCTGTATTCAAAACTTTCATAATCTGGACAAAGAACGCAATGTCCACCTCCCCGGCTCCTTTTAATCAGTCCCCAGATGAGCACAAAAGCTGACAAGTGGTAACTCATGAAATCACAATGTATTGCCGGTAGAGAAATCTAGACAAATACTTCTGAATTGCAGTCATTGAAATTAAGTCATTATAATGTCCTGAGTGCTCGACTGGTATAGATGGTCTCTAGCACAAAAAATACAGTCAGCAACCATTATCTTCAATAATGCCAAAAAGTCCCATTCTCCAAGGAAAACGTCCAATTTCCTCCAGCAAATGATTAACCCTGAGGTCTGATTCATACCTTATAAGCCATCATCTTATTGAAAACCAGCTCCTCCCAGCATAATCACTGTTTACTATCATATAATATGCAAGAAACGTACCACTGGAGATCTTCCGTAGGCGGCTGCGGCAGCTGCAGCTGCGGCTGCTGCGCTCATCTGAGGAGAGATGTTATGCAAACCCGCATATGCGGCTCCAGGACTGGTCAGTTCACCGTTCATTCCAGCATGGGGCACTATTCCAAATGGGGCAGGATAAGGGCATGGGACTGCCATGGGGGTTCTTAATCCTGAAGCTACAAAAGGTAAGAAATGGGAGAAAAGGAAAGGATATTTACAAATCATAAGAAAATGCTGGACTGAGAAAAGGGAAATTCAGGTGGGTAAGAAAAGAAAAACAACCCATACATTACGAGGATTCTGTAGTGGATTATCTCAGTTTTTAGAGGGCTATAATAGAATGTCCTAATTCCTTTGCAAATTTACTCAAAAGAGACTGTTCCTAAGTTCTGCATGATTGAAGAGGTCCCAAATAAAATTGAAGGAATTGGACCTAGGATCATGGAACTAGAAGAAGCTATTTAAAGTTCAGTGGAGGAATCCAAATTAAGAAATCCTTGCCTGGTGACTATCTAGTCTTCTACATATGCAGAAGAATGAAGTTCACACCTCCCGAGTCAACTGTTTCCCCTGTTGAATGGTTTTTTGTGTTAAAAAGTATTACCTTACATTCAACTGATATCTGTCTTCTTGTAACTAAAAACTATAATTTCATCATCAATCAGACTTGGTGCTATTTAATGTAACATTCTTTTAGGAATCAAAAGAATGCTAACATATTCCTGCTTGGTCTTTTCAAAACTGAAGATAGTCATTTGCTCCCTTTCTCATTAAGTGACTTAATTTCCAGGCTTTTGACCCTTTTTCTTACTTTTCTTTAAACTTCGTTTGAACCCTATTTTAAGTGGAGGTGTCCCAAATCCCTATCGATCCATTGAGCACTGCTGGGTGGGACACATTTTCTTGGCATAGAAAAAAGAGCCATTTTTCATTATCTGTTAGTATTTTAACATTGAGTAGTTGGTACACTGAATCTTTCATCTTTTTATTTTCAAAATAAATTGACTCCTCCCATTTTTAAACTTTCTTTTGTAGTTCTCAACAACCTACACTAATCTCAACACACAGTCTCAGTAGTCCTTCTGACATCTTTGAGCTGTGGGGTACCTGGTATTTTCTTGGGGTCTAGTTCATTTTGTTTTATTTTCAGATAGCACACCCTAAAATAATGCAGCTAGACTGACTCCTATTGTTTCCCTTGGATTTTTTTTATTTAACATATACATCCCTTTTAAGGACTTTTGGAGATCATCCTTCCAGATTGCAAGCAGAAAGTTCTGCTTGATGGTGTTAAAAATGCCATATTCATAAACAAAATAATTTTTCCTAAGTTGACTCAAAGGTGTTTTTTTTTCTTTCAAAAGGCAATTGGGCTCTTTTTTTTATTTGAGGAAGAAGAAGACATTTTGCTTTTTATCCAAGAAACTTCATTAGTTGTGTAAGAAGTAAAACATCTTCTTTCTCAAATAAAAAACAGTCCAGTTGCCTTTTGAAAAAAAAAAAAGCACCTTTGAGACAACAATGACCTGGATGACTGAGAATCTCCACAGACATTTCCTATGTTGAGCCAAATAGCAAATTGTTTTTTACAGTTATTCAGGTCTATTCTTGCTCCTATAATGCAGAGTAGAAAGACTAATCCTGTTTTTGAACAAGTTTGTAAGAAATATCCCTGTCTAGGTATATTTCACTCTTCTCCAATCTGATTCCCTCCAGATATGTTGCATTACAGCTCATATAATCTCCAATCATAATGGTAGTTAGTTATATTGATTACAGACTACATAAATTGTAGATCAGCCCATTTGGACAATGTCAGACCAGAAAAACCAGATGAGACTTGCCCAAGATGAGGTAGCAAATCTAAGGAAGATATAAGATCTGATCCTAGATCTACATTCAATACTCTACAGCTGTGTGCATGCAACAAGCAGCATATACTTGACAGACAAATCTACCCTTTCCCCTTTCCAATTACATGTACTAACCTAATGGATCAACTCCTGGTGGCTTTCCAGGAACAGGCCTTAATCCAGGTGTAGAATTACTTCCAGGTGTTGGAGCATCAGTACGTGGAGTTGGGGTATTTGATTTAGATACAGGTGTGGTGGATTTCTCATTCTGATAAGGAGAGAAGCAGATTTTATGCAAAAAATCACAGTGAATGCAACTTGCACGAGTTCATTTTACTGAGATTTACATTGGTGTACTTCTTAGTAGGCATTGAAACAAGGGACACATGTAGGGTGTGGCACTTCTTTGCATATTGTAATGAATATTAAACCATTGCTTTATTTGAATCAAAGAATTTTGATATTTTGTACATTTCCTTGCCATTCCCCATCCAGAACACGGCAAATTGAATGATTGCCTCTAATAAGCAACAGAACTAAAGAACAATATTTCATTTAACAAGATGCAGAATATTAAATTATCCAATAGCAGTCCAACCTGCAATTGGTTGTGCTAACAATAGAGTTTAAGCAAATTGCATGCTGAGATAGTATTGAGAAATAGCAGTGGTTGTTTGAATCTAAATCTGCAAAATATTAATGGCACACTATGCTCATAAGAATTCATCCTTATTTACTGTAACATGTAATAGGAAACTAATAATATTCAGGCATCAACTTTTTCTAAATACTCATAATGTGAAAAATCCCTTTACCTAATTTATAAACTAGAACATGGTATTATATCCATAGAACATAACCATACAAGCAATACCTTTAAAAATCCTGTATTAGATTACCTCAATTTTTTAGATTGTCATAATTCCTTTGCATATTTGCTTTGCAGATTATGCATATTTACCTAGAGCCTATCTAAAACTCAATAAAATGAGACATAGAATCACAGAACTGGAAGACACCTTTTTAAGCTCAATGTAGCAGTTAAATGAAGGCATCCCTGCTGGATGGATATCCAACCTCTGCATGAAATTGTGCAGCAGGAAGACGTACAACAATCTTCCTAATTATATACAATGTTTATAGTCAACTCTTTATAGTATGAAAAAATTTTCTTTACATTAAATAGGAATCCATCTTCTGTATTTTTGAATTTGTAAGAAAAAATGGTGTAATCTTAGAAAAAAATAAGGATTTTAGTGATTTGCCTAGCCTATTTATTTCCTGAAATTTTAACAGTGTTGCTTATCTCCTGGTTGAGACCACCAGACCTATATTAACTCATTTTTAGGGGGTGCCAGGGGCATTACTGGTAACTGCCTGAACAAGTCCCCGCAGTTTTCTTGGCAAGGTTTTTTGGAAGTAGTTTACCATTGTCTCCTTCCTAGGGCTGAGAAAGAGTGGCTGGCCCACAGTCATCCAAACTGACTTTATGCCTAGTGCAGGATTAGATCTTACATTCTTCTGATTTCTAACTGGGTATCTTAACCTCTATACCAAACCAGTTGTCTTCTATTACTAACTCATTATTCAAGGAAAATATTATTGGGTAAAGTTTGAAAATGCTAGGTTACCAAAATACATGTAACAAGCATTATTTGAAGTATATGCCAGAAGATGACAACATCAATGTGTTGTTAAGAATTAAACGTGACTTGGAGATGTTCCCTTAATAATTAAGCATGTTACAATTTTTTTTAAAAAAGTTGAATGTTTCCTGAAATTTGTATTTGACCCTCCTTAGAGTGTGTGATAATTTTGTAACATCAAAATTGCATGTGGCCCTCCAAAGACCTTTAAAAACTGCCACCAAAAGACTTAAATATTCTTAAATATTCACATGAAAATCTCAGGTGAAGAGACTAGTTGTGAAGAAATTGTGGCAGATTGAGATCCTAGAAAAACAACTAGTCTCTCTCATGCAAGTTCATATATGCACACAGAATATCAATCGGAGGAAGTCAGTACTGTTCTCGCTTTGCAAGCAGCCTTTCTCTGAATTGTGACTCGAGCAAGAAAAGAAAGGCTATTGTAAATGACATATTATTTCTTAGGCAGAATATGACTGTAGCTGAATATAGCCAAGTAACACAAATAAAGCCAAGAACCAAATCAAAACCAAGCAGGAAGCTAAAATTACTGTAAATTGTCATACCAAAAAAATAAAATAAAATAAGGTTCAAAGAACCCCCGTGTGCTCTTATTTATTCACAGAATAGCAAGCTTCCCGACAGGAAAAAAAAATACAATAAAAGATAGATACATTATTTTCAGACCTGGCAAGCTGAATAAATACTTTCTATCACTCCAAAAGATCCTGAGGTGAAAAATATATATATATTTTCGGTAGAAATATATTGAACGTAGTGTTATATTATGATGTACTACTGCGACACATCTCATTATCTTCCACCTCAAGTTAGATACCCGACGGTGCACACACAGTTATGAAGATGAATGTGGATTGTACAGTCACTTACAAGGCTAAGTTCTTTGGATTTGGAAGAAGGAGTGCTGCTTGAAGATGCTATTGAGGCCGGGCTAATTGGCGCATCTTTCTTAAGTAGGCGAGCCTTGTCCAAGCCATTCTCCCTTGGAGAATGTGCTGGGCTTCCTCGTGGAGACGACGGATCCTAAAAAAGATGTGTAGTGATTATCCAGGTCTCCTACTTGTTCCAGTGAATAACATCTGGCTCCTTTGTGACTGCATCCCATAGTGAAGTTCATGAATGGTATACTATATTCCCCTGCCTGCATAAATCATTATCCACAAAGACATCATACTTCCATCTCAAGATATGGATTAATACAATGATACCTTTTTTACTACAGCAAAGCAAAATTATTTTTACATTTTATTTGTTATATTGATTCAACCACCCATCTCAGCACGACGCGAGTCTGGGTGGCTTAGAAAGTTAAAAGCAGTAAACCATACAAATATATGCAGCAACAAAAATTTAAGTAACGGTAAAAAGATGGGGTAGGAGGAAACAAGGTGTGCAGTGGGGGAAGCAGGATCTGCTGTTAGTCTATCAGCCACCTGCAGCGCAGCACTCCCCCATTTTCTAAGCATACTCAATGTTACCTGAGGAATACATGCAATAAATTATGCCTCCCAAAGCAAAAATTGCACATACCTCATTGGATACATCAACCACCAAGTTATCATCACTTTTTTCACCATCACTATCCTGCATTGAAGAAGAAAACAGTTAAGCACACAAAAACACTTGCTTGTCAAAACTTTACTTTTCATTTAAATATGAAGAGCTCTAGAAATGCAATGCAAAATGGGTAACAACATCAGTTAGGACTTTTTAAAACTCATTTAATCCATACAGCTGCCCCTGGGATATAATACAACAAGCCACGGTTATATTTTTAAATATGTGGTTAGTAGATCATTGCTTCTGGAGTAATACAGACTAGAGGATGAATCAAAATTTGGATAAGCTTATACAAAAGGAGCTTGGGAAAATCAATCTCATCAGATTGCTCGTCAGGAATTTTAAGCTGGCAACGAGTATACCTCCCTTTAATAATTTAGCATGTTATGTTTCTGGAAGTTGCAATTGGATGTTGCAAATGCATCTGAACAGATAGCTGAGTAAAGAACAGGAATCAGCCAGTGCTTACATTATAACAAAAGATTTACTTTTTTGGCAGACATTAAGGTTTTGGTATTGGCTAAGCACTTCAAAAACTGATTATCTGACAGATCACCTCAAACTTCTCTGAATGTTAAAATCTGCAGAAAGATCCTTCTGGATAGAAAAAAAGCTTGTCTATCTTGTGTGTGGGAGAGGACTTCCTACTGCACCACTCCTAGATTATAGAACAATTTTCTTGAAAAATGCATTGGACATTTAAAAAAAAACTTATAAAAATTAACCCCAACATTTAGAAGATCAGTAAATACACATTTATTTTAGTCTGTTAATTATGGGTTACTTTTAGTATCATTTAAAAAAAAAAATTGCTCGCTTAAACAGAAAGGCAGAATATAAATTTAAGGTATATAAAAGAAATGCAACAGCTTTAGGAAAGTTTGCATATTTCTCAAATAGAGTACTGGGAGATGGTGCTGTTTCCATTTTGGCATGTTTTCCAGCATGGAAAGCATCTGTGCTGAGAAGCAAAGCCAAGCTTGTTATATTTTCTTTTTCCTGACCTAAGTTCAGCTGAGAAGGGTTTTTGGAGACAAAAGGCAGGGTCCTCTTTGAGCCTATATAGAACAGCCAAAAACTCTTTGTGGTGAAACTGGTGCATCCTTATCAGCAGTATAAAATAACAAATAATAGCGAAATATAAACTGTACATGGTTTCACTCACATAACGAGTTGCTATCTCTTTTTCTTCTGTCTTCTGTTTTTTACTTTCAGAAGAGTAATCTGTTGAGTTTCTGTGTTTCTCAGAGGCTCTAAAACTTGCTGATGGAGATACAGATGAGCTCTAAAATGAGACGGAAGAGAAGAAAAGATGACTGATGGCACAGACTCCCAGTTTTGCTTATATCACACCCCGATGAGAGGACAAAAGCTATGCCAACATGGACAGAGACATCTACGCCTTTCTAAAATAAGCAGATATAAATGATTTCTCCATAAGCTGCTCCTGGATTGACACAGCAGCAACAAAAACCACCTCAGAATCAGGTTGCAGTTACAAACAGAACTGTCTGACTTTTATTGAAAAGGAATATGCTGGTGCGCTTACATTACTTGAAAAGTAGACCTACAATGCAACATGGCGAAGTGGAACTATTTCTTGTGAATAGATCTCTGAAAGGAAACGTTCCCAGGTTATCTTTGCAATAAGCTAGGCAAGATTGGTTTCCCCAGAGGATGCAATTCCTAATAGGCATCATAACTTTCTGATGTCAATGAAAAAAACTGTGCTAGCTACTTTTCAAGTAGCCACTTTTCAGTTTGTCACATGAAAGATAAAGCAGGGTTACCTCTGCTCCAGCAGATCCATGTGCTGGCGCAGGGCTTTTTGATTTTTTTTTTTGGTGTTTCAGGCTTCAATACAAAATCTGGGAGAAAACAGTATTTCCTCTGATGTTTGAATGCTGCACAAAAGCTAGTGCCACAATACACACACACATGTCAAAACCCCATACTCTGTAATGCTTACTTATAGACCCACAAACACACACATGCACACACACAAACTATCCAGCAAACTATATTATAATAATACCATACTAGCAGTAGTGTATTTTCTGCAAGATACAGGACAGGTATGAAGGAGATAAAGAAAGCATTGGAACTCTTATTTATTAAAAAAGGATCACTTCTACTATGGCTTGGATTCCTAAAAAACGAATAATCAGATATTCATTGGGTTGCAAAACACCATTTCAGATCCTTCATTCAATGGAATGGAATCAAAATCAAAGGCAGATAGTTACCTGACAGTTGACTATCTACCTTTTCCATGACCTTCTAGTGAAGGAGTGCACCCGTCCTCTCTAAACAAATTGGTTTCCTTCTTCTAACTTAATTGCATTATTCTGCACTTCATAAAACAGAGAACAGTACGTGATAGACATTCTTCAATGTAGAAATACAAAACAATCTGTTTGAATCAGCCAAATTTAACTTTATAATCATTAGTGAACCTTTCTGAATAATTAAAAAGTTAGGATATAACTAACATTAATTGGTGGAAGAAAATGATACAGTCAATATTTTTTGCAACTTTTTGTGTTCTATGTCCTTGATTATATTTCCTTCATGTAAGAATATCATACGCCTGTTCAAATTTTGCAACAAAGATATCAAAAACTAAACACTAACAATGTGGGTTTTTTTGTACAATGAAACATGAGAGGCATACAGAAAGCGTGAATCGGAATACGTATATATCCTGTGATTCATGTTTTAACATTAGTTGACAGAAGTGATTTCCAAGTGGTCTAGTCCTATGCTGCACCAGTAATATATGTAAATAAAAACACAGATTGAACCATAAAAATTATATCAGAAACATACAATTTTGGCATACCTCTTAATAAGTATGATTTATGTACATTACATTTTCCATTCCTAGATAATAGCTTTATTTTCCCCATCCTTGTTATTTCTTATATTGAGAGACTTTGATTTAAGAAGGGATCAATAGAAAGATGTTTTAAGCTTCCTTTATCTATAAGAAGAAACATTCAGAAGCAGGGCCAGTTCCCTCTATTCCGGTGCTATTAAAATCTGTAGCTTTTTTACACATCTTTATGCAAATTGTCTTATACATGTCTTAAAAATACCCTTGTTCCATTTATATTCATTGTACAAATGGAGAGAAGACAGATTATAATTTGAATTCAATTCGCTATGACTCATCTCTCTCTTTCCCTTTGTAATTGGCTGCAATAAAGGAGAAAACTAATTACTGAATGACAATTAGAATGATGGTTTAAGAGCCAAGAGTAAACTACCACTCTGATTTCAACCCAAGTATTTATTTTCATAAATTTGAAACAGCATAGATATATTTTTCTAAATCTAGTTAGCTTCACTGCTACAAAGAGTGTTGCGATCACTGATTGTGGTGCTTAATAAAATTATAATTTAGAACACCCTACTAGTGTGATAAAGTAGCTAATTACGATTAGCTGTTTAAAGGATGAGCTGCACACTGTGCTGATCTATGCTGCTCAGTAGCTTAACAATTTGGAACATGTGTAGACAAATATGTATTTGCAAAGAGTGCTCTTGTTATGGTACCTGAAGCTTGACCTTGATATCAGAGTATAATAAGCAGAGAGAGGCAGTTCTGAGAAAAAGAAAATCATTTTAAAATAAGCATATTAGCTTTCTGATGAGTTCAGAAAGCCAGGCTGGGAGTGTCTAAGAGAAGATTGCGTGCATTTGAATTTTGACAGAAGTAGTATGACAATTGCCGTATTTTTCGGAGTATAAGACGCTCCGAAGTATAAGATGCACCTCGCTTTTGGGAAGGAAATCAAGAAAAAAAAATCTGCCTCTGCCTCCCAGCGATTTGCCTCCTTGCTGCAAACAGACCGTTTCAGCTTCAGCACAGCCTGATTAGCAGAAGCAGCTGATTGTCACTTGGATCGGCCTCCTGACAATCAGCTGTTTCATGATTCAGAGATCTCCATTGCCTATTGCAGCCTCCGTGTGTCCCGTTGTCAGACTCCGCGTGCCCCATTTTCGGACTCCACGCACCCCATTTTCGGCCCGTTCTGATCTCCACTGCCCGGAACAGGCCAAAAGTGGGGCACGTGGAAACTGAAGACGGGGCGCACGGAGGCGGCAATAGGCGATGGCAATCCCTGCAGCTTGAAACAGCTTATCGTCGGGAGGCTGATTCAAGCGACAACCAGCTATTTCTGCTAATCAGGCTGTGCTGAAGCTGAAACAGGCTGTTTGCTGCAAGGAGGAAATTGCTGGGAGGCAGAGGCCAAAGGGTGGGGGCCGGCAGGGCTTTGGTAACATTTGGTGTATAAGACGCACAGGGTGGAAAAAGTGTGTCTTATACTCCGAAAAATACGGTATATCATTACCATATTTTTGGGGGGTTTCTAAGAAATGGCATACAAATAGGTGCGACTGTAGGAGAAGAGCAGTAGAGCTGGGGGAAGGGAAGGTGGAGTAAAATGCATCATCAGTTTAGAGCAGGAGCTTCCAAATTTGGCAACTTTAAGACTTGTGGACTTCAACTCCTAGAATTCCTCAGCCAGCCAAGTCTTAAAGTTTTCAAGTTTAGAGTCATTGCATTGCCAGAAGAGATCCATGTTCAGCCCCCTTGAATTCCCTTGATCTTTATCTAGCACCAGTTCAGTGATGACTGTTAGTTGAGCAGATTCTTGTGTATAGGCTTCAATAAATCATTTATGCTGCAATCTGCACAAATGGTTTTGATTCTTTGTGCCTGACAGCCACTTGATTTCTCTATGCAGTGGCTATGAAGCTATATCAAGAAACCTGAGTGACATCAATTACCGACAGGAAGGATAACCACACTAGTTCCGGAATCATGAGTTCCACTTGTCAGCTACAATTTAGTACCACAGTGAAAATACATTGTTTCTAAGTACACAGGAGCTAAATTTAAATACAGGACAAAACAATGCCAAACCACTCCTATATTTTATCAAGAGAACGATACGGGTAGACAGTATAAAGTGACTGAGAATATACGGGTAGTCCTCGACTTACAACAGTTCATTTAGTGACCATTCAAAGTTACAACGGCACTGAAAAAAAGTGACTTGTGCCTGTTTTTCACACATATGACCATTGCGGCATCTCCATGGTCATGTGATCAAAATTCGGATGCTTGACAAGTGACTCATATTTATAATGGTTGCAGTGTCTCAGGGTCCTGTGATCCCCTTTTGTGACCTTCTGACAAACAAAGTCAATGGGGAAACCAAATTCACTTAACAACCATGTTACTAATTTAAGAACTGCAGTGATTCACTTAACAACTGTTGCAAGAATGGTCATAAAATGGGGCAAACTCACTTAACACATGTCTCGCTTAGCAATAGTAGTAATATTAGGTCTAAACCTTAAACCATCACTATATTTCTGTCAGTTGGGGTTTAATATAGCCAGTTATCTCTTGGAGGCAGTCTCTTTTTAGAAAGCCTACAAAATTTTGATTGTAAATGTATCTCTCTCTCTCTCTCTCTCTTTATGAATTCCATGGAACAAGGGTTCATATATGGTAAACAGTTTATTAATATGAACTTGTTATATATAAAAAAACTTGTATATAATATATATATATATATTAATATAAAATGTTCCTCAGAGTTTGCTGTTCTGATCTAAATCAAATTATAGTCAACTTTGTTAAAATAAGAAACATATTCATATTTCATAAGGATACCTCCAATTTGTAAATTCATTTATTTTTATCCTGCCTTTATTATTTTTACAAATAATTTAAAGTGGCAAACACCAGCTGTCTCCTC
>JANHFL010003971.1:167487-178000 GCA_032468155.1 Oxyrhabdium leporinum | reverse complement strand
TTTAAAAACGGGGTTTTAAAGGAATTTTTATATTTTTATATTTTTTATGTGAACCGCCCCGAGTCCTCGGAATGGGGGTGGCTGCAATTCAAATTATTTAAGAATAAGTACCACTGAACTTAATAGAACTTAAGAGTAAATAAATATATAAATGTAGAAACTTATAAAATGATGCATAATGACTTAGATTTTATTACAGAGTAAGCACTGCATATGGATGAAATAATGGTACTTTTTTCCATTTCCCATATATTTTCATCACATATATGTTCTTTAAAAAACAAACAAACCAATATGTCAGTGCATAAATAATTTGATGATGTCAAAAGTCTCTTAAAGTCGTCAATTGGGGAGGAGATATTTATTCATAGATTTATATACAGTATAGACTTTTTGCTCAGGATTTCAAGGAAGTTTACATACAAGGACAAATTTTGTCCAGCATTAGAAAAGAGATACTTTGCTGATAACATCAGACTGGGAAGATTAACTGTGAAACCTAACCTAATGTGTACTGTTAGTTTTGCAGCAACGGCAAAACTAACAGTACACATCCAGAACAGAAATTTAAGCAAGAATAGCTTCTCTATATATATTGCATGTCACACAACAAGGCAAATTCGGATATTTTTTAAGGTAGGCATTTTTTAAGGAGAAAATATTTGATGAAAAGAAAGTAACCAGAAGCAATTTTATTGTTTATACATATTTTGATGTAATTACTAGTTATATACACTCAGAAGGAATTTAGAGTTCAACATTGTTTTACTCATTTTTAAAGTTATTTCTTCTTTATTTTTGCAAAATCACGTGTTGCCAGGGAGATTTGTTGAGTTCAAAGCACAGAAGAGTTTATTATTTCTACATCTAATACAAGAATCTGTTTAACTAACCATCAAAACTATATTGGTGATAAATATGGGTCAACAGAATTCATGGGAATAGGCTGGATTTGGATATCTTGTGGCAACACAATGATTCCAAACCAATGGCAGCTTCCAGCTTAGCTTACTCTCCTTCTACATGTGCATTTATTTTAGGAACAATGACAAATAGTAGTGGCAATATAAATATTAATGTTTAGAGTTTTGTAGTGATTTCCAGTTATTTCTTAAGATCACTGTAGCATTACATATTCAATTAATTATTTAATCAATGAAACAATGAATTCTGGGTAGACTGGGCCAAGCCAGGCTGGCCCGATCTTTCCGCTTCACATTGGGTAGACCAGGATGGTCCCATGGGCTGGATCTGACATCCCGGGCCAGATGTGGCCCGCAACTCAATTGAAACCCCTGCTCTTAGATATACAAAGAATGCTATCAAGTTCCACTTAATCTTTTTTTTCCCTCAAGGCTAAATGTCAATCACTCGTTGGAAGTTTATTTCTACTTTCTGATTACTTTTGCTACCCTTTTTGGAGTATGCTCCATTTTGTTTGCATTCTATTTAAAGATAAAGTAAATACAAAAAGAAGAGTTCTTTAAACAGAATGTATGATGTTAGTATTTATGAAAGACCCAGGTGTTGATTTATAGAGTGGTTGGAGAGATACTAGAATTTAAGTCTTAGTAAAATACTGATTTTTCCATTAGCAACAGTATTTTGCTTATCTGGTAACCATCTAAGATGTAAGATGTATGTCAGTTAAGCATTTCCATAAAGGAAATTTAAAACTTCAGTAGTAGTAATTGTGGCCTGCTGATCAACTGACAACATGGCCACTTACCTATGGTACAAGACTTCAAATATCTTCAAATCTGCTTAATTGCTCAATTTCAGTCACATAAAAGTACTTTTAACATACTGGTCCTTGACTAATGATGAGTCACTTAGAGACCATTTGAAGTTACAACAGATTAAAAAGGGGACTTATGACCCCTTTTTCCAACAGTCGCCCCTCCTGGTTACTTTGGGCACTTGTCAACATATTTATAGCCATCTGCAGTGTCCCATGGTCAGATAACCATGTTTTATGATGGTTTTGCCAAAAAATAGCACTTCTGGTTTTTGGCAAAACTGCACTATAGTGAACAATGAGTTAACTTAATAACTGTAGAGTTCACTTAAGAACCATGGCTTTTGTTTTATGACTGTCACATTAACTTAATGATCACCTCAAAAAAGACTGTAAAATCAATATGGCCGCGTGACCAACCTGTTTTGATGTGACCATTATGACTCACTACCATAATCGGCAGGCTCCATTATAGTCAAAATGTGTGGTTTACCTATATATCACAGTTACAAATACAGTATAAAAATGCAATATTTCAACACTAAACGAATTGTCAGTCAGACAAGTATCAGACAAAATATTTCCTTGTTGAGATGCTGAACCGATGTTGAACTGAGATCTCCTTGCTCAGATTTGCCCCTTGTTGAGATGTGAAGTTATTCTTTTTGAATCATCTAAAGAACTCCACATGTTTTTCTGAGAACAATGCTTTCCTGAAGTTGTTTTCTACTTTTATTGTGTTTCAGCTCTTCCTTTGGTATTCACTAGCTTCAAGCTTGGTAGTGCCTTTCTGATTGTATTTATATTGAATCTAACAATGTAATATATAGCCTTAATTTTCTGGAAATTAAGTGAGATCACTTCCCTTAACTTCTAAAAAGTATGACTGCTGACCTGGTTAGACTAGTGTCTAGCAGGACCTTAGAGAGCATGATAAAAGGTTGGCTGAAACAAGGGTGAAAGACAGGACTTGAGAAAATCATACAATGATATCAAGGGGAGTGAGAAGACATGAAAAGGAGTGACTGTAAAACAGCCAATGAAGCAATAAAAGTATTTATGAGGAAAGATTCTCAGGACCAAATATACTCTTATTATTAGGAGTGTTGTCTATATATAAGATGAATTAGTGCTTTTCTTTCTATGTTCATACTGCTTGCTTTGATGAATTTCGTCTTCAACAATGGGTACTTTTTATAGGCCCATAAGACAGATAATTGTTGAAAATAGGACAGTTTTGAAGTGGAATTTCACAATATTTCTATTATGTTCTGAACTCAGCAATAAAAGAGTTGCACACCCCACTTCATCATTACAGTTCTTTGATACAATAATACTTGGGGAAAAAACATAAGGGAGAAAATCTAACAGAAAATAAATTGCTAGATTTAAACTAAAGTAATACTAATTTACAATGATTCCAAGCAATAGATTGAAAATAATTTAGCGAGAATTTATTCATGAGAACCAATGTCGGTTCTTACCTAAAAGAACAATATTATAATTGTGTTGGACATTTTAGAATACCTGGAACAATATAATGAAAAACAAGCTGCATTGTCTTCTTTAAATGCAGAGAAGGCCTTTGACAATTTGAACTGGACTTTTCTGCTTAATGTTTTGGAAGATGTGAAAGGTGGAGAGAATGTTTTAAAATGGGTAAAATCATTTTAGCTTCAGAGAAAGTATACCTCATTATTAATAGAGATCTAACAAAACCATATGAGCTACAAAAAGGAACAAGACTTAACTGCTAATTGTCTCTTATGTTTATTTTGGTTGTTGAAATACTGAACAGTCCTAAGACAGGATGAGAGGATTGGGAGTAAAAGTCTATGGAGATACTCAGTCATCCAGGTCATGGTTGTCCCAGAGGTGTTGTTCAAAAGGCAACTGGACTTTCTTGTGTTTTTTTCCTTAAAAATGTTTCACCTCATCCAAGAAGATAACAAGCAAAACTTTTTCAAGGAAAAAAACAAAACAAGAAAGTCCAGTTACATATTGAACAGCACTTCTGGGACATATGGTAGTAGGAATTTTTTCAGAAGACTCATTAGTTAAGAGCTTGTGCAGATGACTTGATGCTGGTTATGGAAGATGCTTTAAATGAGTTGAAATATTAATGGGTAAATTAAATGTTTGGCACATTAACAGGCTTTAATCTTATTAATAAACAGAAAAGGAAGTTGTTAACAAAAACATGAAAATACAATATCAAATAAAATGAGTTTTAAGATGGAGAAGGTGGTAAAATACTTGGATATAATTATGACAAATATGAATTGAATCTTATTTCAAAATAACTATTTTGAAATAACTCACACATGGAATGAAGTTAATACAAGAAAATACAATTGTCATTGCTGGGGAGAATCTCTGTGATTAAGATGAATGTCTTACATAGAATGTTATTTTTGTTCCAGACAATATCTGTTTTGACAACTGATGTACCATTTAAACAATGGCAAAAGGATATATCTAAATTTGTGTGGCGGGGGAAAAAAACCATGAGTTAACTATAAGATGTTACAAGATGTACAATACAAGAGAAAGGAGGATTGGCTTTACCTGATTTGAAATATTTTACAGCTTGCTGTATAGTTTGGATGAACAATTGGATGTTGTTGAAAAATAGAAGTAAAAGGTTTTTAGAACTAAGAGAGCATGACGAGATTCGTGTGGCATGGATATTTATAATATGACAAAATTTTAAAAATCATTTTGTCAGCATGCCATACTGAAAATATGGAATAGATATAAACTTAGATTGTGCCCAAAACACCTTTGTGTTTCTCAGCGCAAGAGTATTCTACAGATGAGAAATGATAAACAAACACAAATGGCTAGCTTATTATGAGATAGCAGGGTTCTGTCAAGGGAAATGTAAACTAGTACAAGAACTTGTGCCAGAAGGACATACTTGTCAACAGTTTTCTTATATACAATGATTAAAAAGATTTAAAGGAGACAAAATAATGTTTGGTTTTCAACAGTATAAGATTGAGTTTGAAACATAACCATGTACAATGT
The DNA here is from genome assembly GCA_032468155.1 of Oxyrhabdium leporinum. Lineage (NCBI taxonomy): Eukaryota > Metazoa > Chordata > Lepidosauria > Squamata > Cyclocoridae > Oxyrhabdium > Oxyrhabdium leporinum. Next base: position 173,232 of record JANHFL010003971.1, on the reverse strand, counting down.
TGGATGTGTTATTGCTAAAATGTACAAACTTTTACTGAAATTTCAAACAGAACCTAAAAATGAGACAGTGAGAGAATATGTGGCTGAAAGGACTGAAAGTTACAGTGTGTGTTATAATCTTAAAGAGTGTTTTTATAAATGATATATTGCAGTTATATGGCACTGGAGAAATTGTCTATAATGTATAAAAGGTACTGAAAATTTATGCTGGAAATGCGAACAACAAAAAGAGACATTTTATCATGCTTGGTGGACATGTAAAAAAGCCAGAAACTATTGGGTTCAAATACATACATTAATTCAGAAGATGTTAAGATTAATATACAATTGAAATCAGAGGCTTTTCTTTGGGGACTGATGGATAAACAATAGCAAAAAAATAAATAAAAATCATGGAACTTGCTTTCTATACATGATAACTGCAGCAAGATTTTATATGGTTTAAAGATGTGACATTACCCACAATGGAGAGGTGAATGATAAACATGATGGAAATTGCTGAGATGGCCAAATTGACTTATTCGATTAGAAAAAAACACACCATTATTTATGTTTATTGCTGATAAAAACCCCTTTAGAGTTTTTGCGTGAAACAGAAAAAAAGGAACATGACTTATCTTTTGGTGATTAGAAAAAAATTGATTATAGAAAAATTGAGTCATATTGTAACCTTAAATTTGTTCTTATATTTATAACTGTTATAAAGAAATCAGAAGCTACTTCTTTATATTTTCTTCTACTTCTTTGTTCTGCACTTTTGGCTATTTCCTTCCCTTCCCCTTCCCCTTCCCCTTCCTTATATTCTACACTAGTTTTCATTAGCTTTTATCTTCCTTTTTAACAATTTCAATAAAATCATTTTTTAAAACAACAACAACCACCCTGCAAATTACGTTGGGCTGAGAGGCAGTGAGTGGTTCACAGTTACTCATGGCTTTCCATGGCTCAGAGATAGCTAGAAATCTCTCCAAGCTTCTAATGGAGTACTTGAAACACTACAACACATTGCCTCTTTAAGTGAAACAGAATATTACATGAATATGTGAAAAATATATGTGAAACAGATCATGTCTCATAAATACTGATGAATATTCTATGCATGTTAAGCATTGATAAGTAAACATTCCCCACCACCACCACTCATGTACTAAGGTCATTGCAAGAGGATTTCTCTGGGTGCCTCTATTCTCTGAAGGCAGTCAACTGACAATCAGTGGGGAGACCTTGTTGACTATATCTTCTCCTTTTGAAATGTCTCCCCAGGAGACTCACTTGCTGTTCCTTCTCATGTCCTTTTTGATAAACAATTTTGAGCTTTGGTGAAAAAATTCCTAATCTCTCTCAGCTGATCCTCCTGACGTATTTCCTTCTCTTTCTCTTTTACACACATACACATAGTTTAATGCACTGTTTTAATTATGTGGTTGCTCTTCATCTCCTGTTTTTATTGGTATCTATTGGGTTTTGGATCTACTAGCAATGTGAATGCACAGCTAGTAGAACATAGGAATTAAAGTAGATGGCATTCCAGCCATTTATTTAGAGTGTACCCCAACTTCTCTTTAAGTTGTAGGTGAAAAACAATAGTTCCAAAAAAAAAAATGTTAGAAGCAGAGTATTAAAAAAAAGAACGAAGTGGTAAATCAAAGACAGTAACGACAGCAACATCAACCATCAACAAACAAGATATCCTTCTTAATAAAATCAATTCAGTGCAGCCAGTAAAAATACAAATTAGTTTAAAAGCTAAAAATAACTCACAAACTCAAAGTCCTTCTAAACAAACATAGATCATTAATTTGGTTCACACTCAAACATCTTGTGTTTCACTATAGCGAAAATATGAAATAAAAATGCCAACAGAGTTATATCAGATGGTGTAATTATAACAGTTTACATTAGTAATTATCACATCTATTATTGTCTGTTCTAATAAGTACAGGATATTTTCTTCCACCATTAAAAGGGGTTCATACTGCCTAATAGATAGATATATAAGGCCAATTTTTAACCCTGATCCAAAGATTATTATTCCAAACTAAAAATTAATAAGGACAATTTATTCTTATCCTTAACTCAATAATCTGTAGTATTTGGATACCTGTCTTATAATTGAAATTTGATGGCTAATAACCCTAACCCTAATAACATTTCATATAGAAGAAGCCCCATTGAATACAATAGTTCATCTTCCAATTAAACAAGCATTGAGTTTGCATGTGGATATAAAATCTACTGCAGTGGCAATTTCCACTTTTATTTATTCCCCAAACAAAGAATATTCATAGAAACATATTCCATCTCAGGAGATCCAAACCGCCGAGAGGTAAAATTTCCATCGGTTGATATTTAGATATAAATAGTTAAGGGCTGACTCAATGCAACATGCATCACTCAAACACAACTCGGTATTCTTTGATAAGCTTATAGCTCAGAGGAAAGAGAAATACAGAGCAATCTGTTGCCCTCTTAATGCAATTAGCAGATTAAAGCTGTATTTCACTTCATTAAGATACTGACTGCATGCAGCATTAACTGATTATATGACGTACGCAGTGTTCCCCCTACAGTCCTCTCAGCGACACAGTGGAAAACAACAAGGGTAAGCCAAGCAGTTTACAAGTGAGCATCTGGTATTGACATTAGGAGCTGAACACAAGATCTACGTTGTAGTGTGCCCAAGGGGTACCCTGGAAAGACGCACTACATACGAACGTGCAGGCTCATCTGAACAGCTCACTGCTGGCTGATGTCGATTCGCTTTGCAATTATGAAGCGCTGCGCTCCAGCTCCAGCAATACTAAAACAATACTCACCACCGCCACCATTTCAGCTCTCACATTTAAAGATCTGAGAGGAGACGCCAACATGCGCTCTAATCAAAGGGCAGTGCTCGGTCTTCCGGGTTTCCATCTGGGCTTTTCTCCTGAATGTGTTTTTCCTTTCTCTTCCCCCCCCCTCGCCCGATAAAAGCCGTGTGTATGTGTGTGTTGAGGTCCAGTAGACTATAGCATACACCCTAGTGATTATTTCAATTTTCTCCTCAGATTATTCTTTCGTGTTCGTCCAATCAAGCCCATCATGCCTAGATTTACTAGAGATATTTTTTTTTTATTCATTTCCCCAATGCAGGAAAAAAGTAAGCTAATAACGTCCCACCGAGAGGGCTGTCAGACTAAATCCCTCAACTACTGAAAGCACTGCCTGGATAAATCTCACTTCACTTTCCATTCTGCCAACCACTTAGGGCAGGGCCCAGGGGAACTCTTCAGTTTATCCCTCCTCGCGCATTGTCACAAGCGCAAGCCAGAATGGCCCAATCAGGGCCAAGAAAAGAACAAACTAAAAAAGATTAATTCACAGATGTTCATGCATTTCACATACACTGTGCCCTATGGCCCGTTGCTAGGGCAACAGGAGACCACCAGTGTGTGCTTTATTGGCTTTATGAAGTGCGTCTCAGGGACTATAGGCCAAGAAATGCTGCATGATAATAGCAAGGCTTTTCAGAGCCTTGTTTTGTGTTTATCCACATTTAACCCTCAGAGTATTATTAAGCACATTACTATGCACAGCCATGGTGCGCACACGGACACATACACACACACCAGTCAACATACCCATAAATAGGGTGAGAAAGATAGTCAGTTGCCAAATCTAAGACAGGTCGACATTATTTCCTGAAGATAAATTTAGATAAGCCCATGATAAAAAAAATTTGTATGAGGGTCAATTGCTCCTAATTTTAATTTAAAAAAAACAAAGAGAGGGGGAGTCTTCATTCATTTAAATTGCTTTTTAAATTAATCTAATCTGAGCTGTCCTCCTGCAAGTGATTTTAAACTGTCCAGAAACATTTGGTATCTATGATGTTGAACTTTAAGCAATTGTTTCAATAGTGTACAGGATCTCTCTTCTCCCATCAATACCCTAATGCAGTGGCTTTTATCTAGAATCTTCTCTCCCCACCCCACACACACACACAAATTTGTTTTTTCACACTCAACAGACAAGCAAGGGCTTAGGACTAAAGAGGTTTTGTTAGGGTCTTTTCCCATCTTCCTTGAAGAGGCTAAGGGTTAAAATCACAAATGTCACAAATCTTGAAGCAGCAGCCCCTATCAAGTGTTAATCCCCCCCAAAGGAGAGGGAGGGGGGAAAGGGGAGAAAAGAGGGCTCGCAGAATGGATCAATAGATTCACAGGAGAAATAACATGCAAAGACAATCATTTCCTGGGAAAGCTAAAGCCTAATGAGAATTTACTCTGCCTCTTTTCAAACAACCAGCTCTTTTGTGGCTGGGGCTTCCTGACTGACAGGAACTCTGGGCCCCTTAATAGGATTTCCATATTATTTCCAACACCTGCCTAGAAGTTATTTGTTTACATTGAAGGAGGCAAGATTCTTAAATCAGACATCTGCTTCTAGTTCAGGCATATCTTAGGAAGCCATCTAGAAAGCAGCTTTGTTACCATGGTGACATTTTTATTTTCTTCCCTTTAGTTGGCTGGAAAAAAAAAATCCATTAGCATTTCCATTTTTATTTTGTTCTTCAAAAGGCCAAATGTTGCTTAGGAAAATATAGTACTTCAAAAATTGCCAGAAGCAATGGGTCACCCAAGATGTGTTTGTTTAGTCTAATTAAAAGAATTAGGCATGAAAAACTGAAGAGGAAATAATTTAATTCCTTATCAGATTTTTCCAAATGGCGAACATTTAGAGCCCACTATTTTCCTCCACTATTTTTAAATCACGTTGAATTAATTAGGGATAAGTTGGTTTTCTGGAATTGCAAAAGTTAAAATGACTTTTGGAATCTACCATTCACAAAACAAAGAATTCTACCTCCCGTGATCTTAACAGATATTTATCGCATGGGGGATAGCATATCTTTTAACTGTATTGAAACATTCATTATATGGGTGAAGAAGACATGGCCTTACTAAATGTGGCTGCCCTTGGTAGAATTCACTGCAGGAACAATCAAAATAACAATGTGGTCCTTGGTGTTCTTTGAGCTTGGTGGTTATCTTGCAGATGTTTTATTACTGATGATGTTACCTAGTTTGGTAATGAAATCTCTGCAGGGAAACCACCAAGCTCAGAGAGCACCAAGGACCCCAAAGTTCAACCATGAGCTACAAATATTTTCTTCTAGCAGTACAAAATAGTAATGTTAATGAATAGCAGCCACAGGTCCTCCTTTTAATAAAAATTCTATATTTTAATATCATGGATAGTGAGCAAGTCCCTGCTCACTCTTAGAAATAAGACCAGCCTATCAACCACCATAAGTTTCTAGTTCCTCATAATATAGCACATTAGTGTGCTGAAAGTAGACAGCAGAGATCTTTCGAGGAAAAGGCCTTATGATTCAATAGTACACATATGCTTTATATGTACAAGTTCCCAGACTCAGCGTAAGTCCCTCCAAGAAAAGATGGGAAACATTCCTATCTAAAACTCTGGAGAGATGTTTCAATGATATTGAGATAGAAGGATCAATACCCAGTTGTGATGTAAGTACAGTCCAAGCAACTGCCCAGGTTCTTTGAAGTCATAGCACAGAAAAACACGAGGGCAAACAACTTCTGAATATTTGCCAATAAATTTACTTGGACATTTCCACAATACAATGAGTATGTCAGCTTTGGAAGCCATAACTGCAAGGCCTCTGCAAGCTGCCACAATAAAGTGTATGGGAAATAAGGGGGTTTTACTTTCTCATGTAGTTAGAAGATAATT
>JANHFL010003971.1:145862-159657 GCA_032468155.1 Oxyrhabdium leporinum | reverse complement strand
CCACACATACCGAACACAGTTGCGGATTGAAAACTGACAGTTTCTATCAGTTTGTAGCTATTAGGAACCCTGGGGTTAACTGTGAAGTTCACAAGAACAAGGTCAATTTTACTGTGCTATAACGTAACAAAATAGCCAACAAAACCAGCAAAGGATTGATTTGGGGATCAAGCTTCAAACCTCTGTCATCATATTAAAAGAAAAGAGACAAAGAGCTGGTAAAATATGAAACCATGAAGCCTCCACGCAACAGCTTTTAGGTATCTCATTTCTCTATCGTAAACCTATTTCCCCCCATCTGTAAAATACACTCATAATTCCATGATCAACTCAAAGTACAACATCAGTGATTTATACCATGTACAGGTAGTCTTCGACTTACAACAGTTCCTTTAGGAACCATTCAAAGTTACAACGGCACTGAAAAAAATGACTTATGACTGTTTTTCACACTTATAACCAGTGCAGCATCTCCATGGTAACATAATCAAAATTCAGATGCTTGACAACTGGTTCATACGGTTGTAGTGTCCTAGGATCATTTTGCAAACTTCTGACCAGCGAAGTCAATGGGGAAGCCAGATTAATTTAACAACCATGTTGCTAACTTAACAAATGCAATGATTCACTTAACAACTGTGGCAAAGCAGGTCGTAAAATGGGGCAAAACTCACTTAACAAATGTCTCACTTAAAAACAGAAATGTTGGGTTCCATTGTGGTCATGTTGAGGACTACCTATATCAGGTACATACAATAAGTATATGTACCTGATTAATATCTGTTCTAATGTGCAGAACTGGCTGTTTTTAATGTAATATTTTAGGAGAAGTGCAGAGGGGGGCGGAGCTAAATAAGTCATCGGCCTAGAGATTACATTCCCACAAATGGCCTAAATACAACCCCTCTTGAATTCCGCTGATCTTTATCTGGCGCCAAGTTAGTATTGAACTTTATTTGACTAGATTCCTGTGTATAGGCTTGATAATAAACTACAACTTGATGTAAGATTCTTTGTGCCTGACAAATACAGACTGAGAAGTATGAGAAATCTTGATTATGTCCAAATTAAATAATAGCTGTCTTAGAAAAAATGTTTGGAACTTCATTAACAGCCAGATAATTAACTCAACAGAAGAGACATTATTTGAAATATTGCTGCGGCTTTCAGTTCTCTGCTGTTTGCTCTTATTGTTCTTATTTAAAAAAAAATTCATCCAGGCCTTGAGCTTTGCCCAGAATAGGCAGAATATAAATATTAAAACAAACAAAGATAGTACTGGCCTTTAAATGCTATAACCTATACGGGTTCTGTTACCAATGGAGGTGAGATTGGCTTTTTCTCATCTATGGATCTTCTTCAAAAGAATCCAAATGAAATGTAGAATCCATTCTGGATGTGCAGTCTGCTCTCAAATGTTGATGGAATAAAATGTTGATGGCATGAAATTAATTCATTTTATGCTCTGCCAAAGCTTTTTCTGATGTCCTTATGCCACAGGAGTTGGCGGGTTCATTGGTTTTGTTTAGAAAATAAAGATTTTTAATTTATTTTCTGGCTTAAGTAATTTTACTGTGCTTTGGGCAGATTTTTATTTGTTGCAGCCTTTTTTGTTCTTTGATTAATGAAATTGTCTTAGTATTTATATTTTCATATTAGTCGCTATTGAAACTAGCTGGCAGAAACATTGTTTTAAAAACCCACAGACCACAGAACAATTAAAATGACTTTAATATTCTGCTTTACATCATCTACAAGCAGAGATGTCCCTGCTTAGTGATAGATTAGTGCCAGATCTAAGATGCATTTCTGACTAAAAATTCTGAAAGGTGGTGTTTTGTACAGGCCTGTTGAAATATAAATAATCTTCTAGATGCCAATGCTAACCTCACTGAAATATGCATTATAGGGTTCATAGTATGGGACTTAAGCCATTTAACAAATAAAAGTCATGCCCATGATATATTTATTCTCTGCCATTTCAGCCCTCATGGAGACATACACTAGAAATAAAAACTTCTTGGAGATTGATAGGCAGGAAGACTCTGATATGAATCTTTCTTGCCATGGAACACAAAACATCTCCCAGAAGGATCTTCCTCTCCTGCTTTATTCCCCAGTAAGTTTCTGACAACATCAGATTGTGTTTTCAAGAATTAGCCAACAAACAAGAATGTGTGTGTGTGTGTGTGTGTACATATATACGTACATACATACATACATACATACATACATACATACATACATACATACATACACACACATATATATATATATATATATATATTCCATCAGCTGCTAATGCAGCTGCTGATGCAGAATAAGGCCACTTTCCTCCCCTGTCTGCACAAGCTTAAAATGTTCTCCTCAGGTTACAACAATACATCTTCAAAGAGGTTCTTCACAGTAGATGTGCCAGAGCCCTTTCGCAGTGGAAGGGATTTCTGTATATCAGAACAAAAGTAGGTAGAAGCATGTTCATGCCAACTGACAATGGAGAACCCTTGTGGTGATATGGTACATAACAAGCTCATATTCCAGCAGTGAATGTTCACTTTTATATAGTGTTTTAAAATTCTCTACCCAAGACTAATCAATATGGATGTCACCATCTAGTTACCATAATAACGTTTCCTATGCTTTAAGTTCAATTGTAATAAATGCACTGCAATTCTTTTAGCCCAACTGTGAAAAAGAATCTTACCTTTATGGAGTCTCTGTCTTCAAGCAGAACAGCAGCAGCAACATGAGCAAATGAGAGAAGGAAAGAGACAGAAGTATAAGATATTTTATACAAGACTGTATATTTCTTCTATCTCCAAAAACATACCACAACTTTAGTCTCCATTAAAAAATAAATGGCAAATATATTACCTTTTTAATAAAGTTAATTAGTAAGCATGCACAACCAATGTTTAAAGTTGATTCCATTAACCATAACTGGTGGATCAAGAGCCTTTGAAAGATGTATTGAAGTAGCACAAAATTATATAGGGCTGAGCATCTTTTTTCAGAGAGAATTGTAAACCAGTTGCATGCTTCTTATTTCTGTAGTGATCCTTATTTCTTAGCAGATAGGCCTCTTCAATCTTTAATGTTTAATAACACTACCCAAATTGTCACCTACTTATTATAAAACACCCAATGTCACAGTTATTTAATTACACACACTGAGATACATTGGTTTATTTATGATCACATTTTCCTGGCACCTTTCTCCTCCTCCGTTATTCCATTGTCATGGAACAAAAAATGGCTTCTTTTTCAGTTAGACAATTCAGAGTGTTTTCTAGCCATTATTATTGTATACTAGCTAACCCTATTGCACACATGAACATAATAACTGGCAGTTATTGACTGCTTTCTTCTGTGGAAGAAGAATAAGAATTGTTCAAGTAAGGCTGACCCAGATCAGTCCTTGCAAAATAAAGTTGGTTTCAAAAGATACCATAGCAGCTTACAGAGGCTTTGTATGAAGCTGAATGGGACATGGGACAGTCACTCTGGCTCACAAGATGCTTTGGAGAACCCCATTTAAGGTTGGAAACATGGTTTTGATCTGAGAGTGGGAATCCAAAGTCAGAGAGAAACCCCTTCAGCGGATAAGATCAGGGCTTTTCAATGTCATGGAACCTTAAATAATTCGTAGCTATTCCCAATTTCTTTTATGGTCCTAAACACTGAGGAAAAAAGTGATCTAATGCATGTTGATTGCCTCCCATTATTAAAACAGCCTGGACATTTGTAGAGAAGAATGCCACTTTCTCTTCAGTTCCGCTTTAGAACCAAGCTTTAGAAGAATCAAGATGCACCCTTAGCTTTTCTCCATTAAATAGGCAGGGCTCTGCCCCAAAACCTAGAGTCTAAAATAGACAAATGGAGAACTAAAAGAATGCCCTTCCCAAATCTGGATGCTTTTGGCTAGCTTGAACTATAGCTCCCATACTTCCCAACTCAGATGGACAGCAGGACTGCTCTAGAAAGTTACAGCAGAAGGAAAGACAAAGGTAGGAAGTGAAAACAAAAACAAAAACTCAAGGAACCTGGCAAGGACCTTGTACCTTTTAACATCTGAAGCAACTTTCTCTGAAAACTGAAACCTAGAAAACAAGTCTTACCTCTTTGGTGATCACTATCATGATGCTTCTTTTCATCTTTGATTGGAAGGTGAGACTGCCCCCCAAGGGCACTTGACAAGGCTAAGAGGCCCGCACTGCTGCCAATGGGTGGAATGGTGGGTGGCTGCAATCCGGAAGGATGTGGAGTGAGAGGCACTGGAAGGCCATGTCCATGTGATAAATGCTGGGCCTGGAGTTGCTGCTGCTGTGAAAAATTAAACCAGAGTTATTGCATTTGTTCCAAGGAAGAGAAACTTTCAGCGCGGCTAACTATGTGCAGGCCCTGGACGCGGGCGTCTTCAAGGGCTGTCAACTAATCAATGATCCTGATTTGCTACAAATTATTCCAACCGCTAAAGAAACAAAAGGGCAAAAACACGGTGTACATGAGAATAAAGAATGGACACGACCAATGTTTATAACCAAAGCTTAACGCAACGCATTACCTCTGAACGCCTGCCTTAAATAATAAATCTGACTCCAGTCAGGATTAGGGGGAGACGTTGCAACATTATTCACTCTGTTATATTATTTTTCGGGGGCTGTATTCAAAAGGAAAATAAAACCTTGCCATTTGAAGTGAAACTCCTTCAATCTTATTCTTCCAGGAGCAGTCTCTCGTAAGAACACCGGAAGTCTAATCAAAATGCACAAGTTGACTATCAAGGCAGCCATTAAGTTTTGCTTTTAATTTATTTATTTATTGAAGGAAAAGAAAGCTGAAAATTGAAAAAGCAAGCATTAAGCTGTTCTCCCCAAGCAGCCACCCAGCATGCAGCAAGAGTTAATTTGAAAAAAAGGAAACCTGAATTAACAATCCAGAAAAGGAAACTGGTTGCAGCCACCGTTTAAAGTCCTTTAAGTGTCCTCAGCGGTACTTGGGCAAATTACTAAAGAAAATCTAATGTAGCAAGGCTTGGGTCCTCCTGTAGGCTTGCTCAATAATGCTGAAATAATTGGGCACTCTGTGCACGTTTAGTGATGCTCGAATGAAAAGCTAGAGGCCTGCCCTTGTACTCTTCTCTAGCTGCTGACTCTGTGTTGTGACAGGTTTATTTGAGTGGGACTGCGATGCATGCACCAGTAGCTGCGCTGACAAGAGTTTAAAGTCATTTTTACCAGTACACTGGCAACACATAGAAAAAGCCCTTGAGAGGTTAGAATTGGAGTGCTTGACCTCAGCCCAAGCTGCTTCAAGCTCTCTGCTGTACTAACCATTGTGGCCTAGATGGTTTGTTAATGTCGTTGCTGAAGGAGAGGAGGGTGGGAGGAAGGGAAGGGAAGGGAAGGTGGGTGGAGGGAGGGTTTATGTCACACTCAATCTCCCCAAACAGGGAACTCTTTCACTTCACACTTGCACCTACAATAATTCGCAAGGTGACTTTAACAATCGGCTTTTGCTTTCCCAAACCATGTTTTTTAAACAAATGAAGTCTCATTTTGCTGTCTCTCCTTCCTTCCTTCCTTCCTTCCTTCCTTCCTTCCTTCCTTCCTTCCTTCCTTCCTTCCTTCCTTCCTTCCTTCCTTCCTGTTTTAAGGCTGTTTTCAAAGGAGGGAGGGCCAACAACTGTCTTGCTATACATTTAAAAAAATAAAAATACACCCACTCTTTGCTTCAAAACTCTCCCAATTTTCTCCATATATTCATTTTTTTTTCTGCCCTTCAAATTCATAACTTGAAAGAAGGGCATTTAATTGGACCCTTCTTGTATCTGGAGGTTTTTTTTAAAAAAACAACAACCCATAATTGGGTTTACAATCTGTCAAGCCAACATTATTCTAAAGTTTGGGAAAGATTAATCAGTGCTTAGTTTCTGTTTAAATGAAAACGTATGCTTTAGCCAAAGAAATAAATGCAAGCCAAATTTTCTAAAGTTAGCTAACAGTGGGCATCTGTTCAAATTAATATTAAATCTTAAAACACCAGCAGAATTACCAGGTCAATATTTCAAAGATATGAAATTAAGTATTTAATTTAAGCATCTCTGCTCCATTAAATCAGCCCGTCCTACTATCAATGCAAAACCATACATTCCACTCTCCTCTGCTCTAGTCAATAATGCATAAATATTATATTGGGTTTTTCCAAGCCTTTACCTAATTGTAGTCCAAGGGCAGTTTTTCCGTATTTACTGACTAAAGGATTTTGCCTTATTCTTCCCATAATTCATCACTGTTCCAATTTGATGGACTGATCATAATCACCATCATGAGCAACCTTTCGATTGTTTCTCCCCCATCCTTCTGTTATTTCATGTAGAATTAGTGTATTCTACAAGATAATTAAACGGTTTATAATTGTCTTCTAAAGTACATATGAAATTAAGGCAATCATTTATGGCTTTATTTTCTGGAATCAAATGTTTTAAATAATATTTTTAAACCAAGGGGACATTAAGCCTGGCACATTTTATCTTTAAAAAAAATCTGGATATATGAATTATGTTGTTTTTATTGTTGATTGGGAGACGCCCAAAATTCAATATAAGATGAGCAGTTACACCATGTTTTCAATAAATAAATATTTTGAAGTATTTTAAAAGAATTCTATCCAATTTTCCCTCTGTGCAACTTTCATATTTGACAAGAGAGTTTAAATGCATTCATAAATATCTAAGTATCAGTGCATGGCATGCAATTCATTCCATCCCTAGGTACAAAAATCTAGAAATAATAAACAGGGCTGACATTTGGTATATTTGAAGGAAAAGCATACAAAGTGGAAAAGAATCTTTAAAAGTTTTTAACATTGATTTTACTGTCATTTCCTAACGTGAAATCTGAAATATTGATAACGCAAGTTTGGATGATGCCATCTGCCCATATTTAAAAAGTTAACGAATTAAAAAAACATATATCCTATGGACAAATTAGCTGATAATGTTCTCTAGTTGGAGTCAGCATATTCAGAAGCCAATTTTCCTGGAAAGTATTCAGGTTTCTACTGGATATTTTCCAGCCAGCACAATGCCAGAGTAATCTAGTGCTTTTTCCCTTACAGACCCTGAAAGCTTACTGCCATTATCCAAACAGTCCTAACATCCTCTTCCAACCCAAAGACACTTTAGTGTTAACTGACAAATTAATCTCACAAAGACCTCACTTCATATCTCAACCCACATACATGCGGTATGTACATCCTTTCCTCACTGCTGGGAAAAAGAGGAGCAACATCCAATTAAAAATATTCTCAACGGTATTGTGATTCAAATCATGCTGCATATGAAAACAGCTACAAAGGGAGGGGAGGAGCATGAGTATTAGATGGGTAAGGCGGAATAATAAGGAAACCTGGAAAGTGTTATGGAAACAGCAAGGTAAACTAAGACTAGAACGCTGGATGCACTTTAATCCAGAACACCGAATCAAAATCCTATCAGCACAAATTATGCCCTCTTACAATCACAAATTGCATGGAGATATTTGGACCAGCAAACCCCCACCCTCCCTCAAAGTTCGATACAGAGAGGTTTCCATGTAAAGCATCTCCCAACACATAACTGCCTAACCTCTGAGGGCGTATACAGGTAGTCCTCAACTTACAAAAGTTCCTTTAGTGACTGTTCAAAGTTACATCGTCACGTGATCAAAATTCAGATGCTTGGCAACTGACTCATATTTATGATGGCTGCAGTGTCCCGGGAGGTCATGTGATTAACCTTTAAGCAACCTTCTGACAAGCCAGGTCAATGGGGAAGCCAGATTCACGGCACAACCATCCTACTAAGGCTAAGAACTGCAGTGATTCATTTAACAACCGTGGCAAGAAAGGTCGTAAAATGGGGAAAAAATCAGTTAACAACCATCTCGCTTAGCTACAGAAATTTTGGGCTCAATTGTGGTCGAAAATTGAGGGCTACCTGTACTGGATGAAATCCACTACCTTGTTAAGTTGGTTCCACTATTAATATGCTTTTATCACTAGAAAGACTTCTGAACCTTCAATCAGAATTTGGTCTTTTGTCATCTGAGAAAATGATTTGATGTCTCGCTCTTTGGCATGACAGAGAACAGATCATGGCCTCCAGTGCAATTCCCCCTTCAGATAGTAGAAGTAAATTATCACATCTTTCCCAAAATCATTCCTGGCAGAGCTCAGGAGCACTAAAAAAAATAAAATAAAAAATCATCAAATGACTATTTCTGGTAGTATTTCTAGAGAAGAGCATATCCCAATCTCAAACACCATGCAACAGTCAAGTTGCACAACTCAGACTTTATCTATGGAAAAACACAAACACAATTTCTGTGTATGACTTTCGTGAAAAAAAACAAAAAACAAAAAAACACGTAGCTAACAATACTTTACTCTTCCTCCAGGCAATGTTTTAATATGTAGCTCCTACTGACGCTGCAAGTCTGGGCTGCTTTTCACTTTTCAGATGAAAGTTATAACCCTAGCTTTCTACTTTGTAAATTATACGGGAAAATCTATATGAATGGGAAAGGTTCATCACTGCAGATGCTCAACATCAGCATATAGAAAATAAAGGAGCATGTAAATCTGTGTCTGACTGTTTTATCCTTTACTTACATGTTAATTATCTAAGAAATACCTGATTGGGTTTTCTTCAACCAAGGAGATGTTGTGTTGTTGGATGACCGATTTTTCTCTCATCTATGATACGGCTTTGCAAACTTGCTTGGGCCATCTGGCTCCTCTGTCCAATACTAACTTGATTAACAGGTGTCAGAGATTTACATATAGGAGAACAAAGTTGATCCAGTTCCCTTACCTTTGTCACAATCAATGTGGCTGTTGTTTTAGAGAAGTACATAATCCGGCTAGTACTGCCTGGCATTAAGAACTGTAAATCGTTTACTTTACGAAGGGCATAATTTGATCACTAGTTTGATCAAAGAGCTGTGATGGAGCAGTGGTTAGAATGCAGTTTTGCAGGCTAATTCTGCCAAATACCAGCAGTTCAATTCTCACTGACTCAAAGTTGACTCAGCCTTCCATCCTTCTGAAGTCAGTAAAATGAGGAGCCAGATTGTTGGGGGCAATATGCCAACTCTGTAAACAGCTTAGGGAGGGCTGTAAAGCACTGTGAAGCAGTATATAAGTCTAAGTGCTACTACTATTGCCATAGCCCATCTTAATACCAAAATTTGTCACAGATAAATAATCTGAGTTGCTGTATTATATATGTAGAATTGGCCAAGAATTCTCCCGTTCCCCTAAATCTGTCCTGAACAAAACTGACATTACCTCTTTCCTTCAAATCTCTGACTGCAAGATGTTGGAACCTATTTGCCAGCCTTGTATTAATAAATCAAATCTTGCAAAAAGGAAAAAAAAAATCACAGAGACCTGTTATGGCTCCCTACAATTTCATGTGATGCTTATCCTACTAACCTTCCTCTCCATTCAAACTGGAATTATTATGCATTATTTAAAAAAATAATATTACTTCAGTCTGGAATGGGAGAAAATCATAATATAGAAACATATGTTTCAGTTTTAAAGCCAATAATCTCAAATACGAGATCATTATGGAACAAAACAAAATGAATATTGAGCATGCATGCATGTACGCTTGTATCTGGGAATATACGATCTGAAAAAAATATATTCTGCTGAACCTTTCTATTTGGGTTTATTGAAGCAATTGAGCTAAACAGTTTGTCCCAATTGTTTGCTTTCCTTATGAATCTAAATGGGTTATTTTTAATTTTTATGTTACATATTTTTTTCAGTAGGACTGAATTTTTGAGAAAAACAAAACAAAAAACAAATGATTTTACTTCTATTTCCACAATGGAGGAAAAACTCACTGGCAAAGCTTGCTTAAAGTAAGCAAAGGCAAAGTGAAAAAAATCAATAAAAGCAGGCATATCTTTGTTTGTTTGTTTGGGTTTTAAATGTAACTACAGGCACTCCTTTCTATAACCAAGCTTCCACAATGGCTCACATGGAGAACAAAAGCAAGATTAAATATAGGGTACAAACTAAATACAATAAGGATTAAAATACAGATCACCAGGAAAAATAAAGCATGTTCGAACAGTGGAAAAATAGAAGAAACTTACACATAAAAGTAATGGAAAACAGAATGGTATCTGGTGTCAAAATTACAATAAAGTAGGTATTACATTTTTTAAAATGTACTAGACCAGGTATGTCCAACCTTGGTGAGTTAAAGATTTGAAGACTTCAATTTCCAAAATTCTCCAGCCAACATTTTCACTCATTTGAAACACATGGCTGGATGAGGAATTCTGGGAGTGGAAGTCCACAAGTCTCAAAGTTACTAAGGTTGAACAACTCTGTTCTAGATAATATTAACACACACACACAATACTACAATACCAGGAATTAGATTATTGAGAACTTGTATCCTCTCTACATTGTATTAGTGTCACCACAAATGTAGCAGTTTCAGAAGGCTTCATCACCCAACAATCATTGCTTTCGAGTTAATAAGAATGAAACAGAGGATAAATAAAACTCACTGGAAAAAAAAATGGTATTCATCAAGAATGCATTAAGCCGATTTACGCTGCATACAAAGAAACAGAATCAACAGAAATAGGTACCGAATCACATAATAACCAATCCCAGGGCAAATCTGAGCCAAGTTATCATTCCTGTTTCATGCACAGTAAGTATTATGATTAAATAAGATATATTTTGGCATTGCTTACAATGTAGAAACAACAATAACATGAAGTAGGTACCTCATTAAGCCAAGCCTCTTTTTGGACTTGCCATCACAGCAATCTGTGTACAGTATACAACAGGTGGCCAGTTTATTGTACAGCTTTAAAGCTCTAAGCACAGTGTAATATAAGCAGAGTCTTTGATCAAACAATAAAAAGCCAGCAAATAAGTAATCACTGCACAGAGGTCATAGTCTATTACTAATTTACCATACACCTTCTCTGATTCGGAGAAGTGGCAGCTCTAAAAACATGACTTCACTAAACAGAATCAGATTTAACCATCCATATTTGAAGGAGAGAAAAAAAATGTGGCTTTCCCTTCCTTCCCTTCCACATTAAATCAAAATGTTCTGAATCAGCGGGCACAATCAAATTCTCTGCCCTAGTACAGATTCAGGAGCAGCCACTCTCAACCGGGAGAAATCAAATGAAATCAATGGAGCTATGCCAAATTATGCCAACCGAAAGCCTAGCCTTTATTTCTTAACCTTTGTTTCAGACCAGAGACCCAAAGAGTAAACTCATTTGAAAAGCAAAAGGCAACCCTTTCACACACAGAGACAGAAATCCCTTCCTGTGTTAAGCACCGGTACAAAAATGCATTAGCATTTAGCAGCATGAGCCACGGACCAGTGGCACTGTGGGGATAATAGCATGCACCGATGCTAAGTTTTTATTAGAATGTCTATGCACTTATCTATCCCACATGACCATCCAAAGGTTTCTATTCCCTCCCAAAGCTCAAATTTATCAAGCTAAGATAATGTATTGTCTGTTTGACTGTCACTCTTAGCCCAGCCTGGTGAAAGCTATGACCAATGGGCTATTTGTTAAAGAAGCAGAAAACCTTACAAAATGGGGGACCCATTGCTTTCTCTTGCATGAAACTGGTATGTTGACAACTAGTAAATCAGTAAGAAATATAAATTCCTTCAGCTAATCATTGTGCATTGAGAATTATTATAAAGTTTTTAGAAATTCTTAAACATATTCCAAATCATTAATTTTAAATTCATAAAGCAAAACACTAAAAAAAAATACCCCAGCCGGAATGATGTTTTTTAAAATGATACATACCATACATTCATACACGGACACACACACACACACACACATATATATGCTTCATATACAAATCAGAAATAGTACAGGCAAAATCATTTAAATCATTTCCTTAGTAATACAAGTAATATTTAAATAGATTTAATAGCACTGCTCCAAACCAGTGAATTATGAGTTTAAAACCTATTAAAATGTAATGTTTTTTTTCCCTGAGCTTAGGGGAGAGAGATTTAAATCCACTGAATTTTAATATTTCAGCTTGAGCTGCAGGAGGTAGAGAAAGTCCAAATGAACTATTCCATCAGCACCATTCAAGCATGAACATTTTAATCAGTTTTACTTCCTTGGAGTTCTCTAACACAGTTTACGCTGTCATTCTGAAAGCACTTAATACAGAGAGTGTGAAAAACCACCAAGGCTTGTTATTGCCTTCACAATTGATAGCAAATAATTTTGCAGGCTTCCTATCATTAAAGTGTCACTGCTAAAAATTGAGGTTCAGCACTTCTGGTGCTAAATTGTATTTTTTGGAACATCACTGAATACCTGGTTCTTACATTTTAGCTATGTTTCTCTCAGTGATAAACAGGTACAGAAATACTTGTCTTCATTTGTGGGCCGCAATATAAATAATAAAAACTGGAAATGTCTATTTGTATGTCAGACACACACACACACACATGTTACTGGTAGCATGCATACAGGAGGAAATAAAAATCAATAGATACCAAATGTGGTAAAGAATTATCAAGTTCTGTAAAGGTAGAAATTTGTATACTTTATATTGTATGTGTATGTGTAATTTTAAAATACTGTATAGTAAAAATTAAGAAAGAAAAAGGTAAAAAGAAAAAAGAATACAGAAAGAAATGAGAAGGAAAGAAAACAGAATTAAGTTTTCCACTGTTCGTCCTATCAAATAATTATCATCATAACTTTTCCCCATCCACTTCATGCCTTTCTAGTCTCCAAATTCCAAAATAATAAATTCAATATTTTCTTCTTTCAACCAAAAAATCCATAGAAGAACTTTCAAAAAAGGTATTTGTCATTTTTTTCTCATGAAACTGGTCAATTTTGCCATTTCTGTAAGTTTAGTTAATTTTATAATCCACTCTTCTATTGTGGATATTTCATTGCTTTTGTATACTTTCCATTGTGTTTTGTACATTACAGATCATTGTTTTGTTTTAAAATGTAAGCCACCCAGACTCTCTTTTGATGTTGCCAAATAAATAAATAAATTACTCTTCTCGTTAAGAAGTACAGTTATGGCTGATCTAGGAGATTTTGCTGCTTTTGACTGAATCTAGTGGCAACTAGAATATTCTGTCTCTGAATATATAGAACAATATTTGTAGTCCCACCCAATCTGGGCAGTTACGTGTTGTTGTTTTAACATATTTTTAAAACCATAAAAAGAAAAAAAGAAAACTAATAAAAACAATTTACACCACAAAACTGGAAAAAAAGAACCTGTGAAATTAAACCATGCTGAAGGAAAAAAAAACATTCTTTGTTTGGTGAGGGCAAATATTGATGACGAAAGGGCAGAGTGACAATCCCCAAAGATAAGAGTGTCACCTCCCTAAATCTCCTTCTCTTTCAACCATCTATTATAGCTCATGTTGTAAACCTTTGAATAAATCACACATTCAAACAGCATTCAAGGTCACCGGGTTAATAAAGAAATGGCTGAAATTTAATAAGATTGCCATTCTAATAAAATGTGACCATGTTTCTTTGAGATTCTGTAAAATTTCAATCGACAACAGTGAAATTTTAAGATTTCAAGAGAGATATTGGTATTCTTTCACACAAGATGTATAAACTTTCAACTCCTTTTTCTGTTTTCAGAAATCATCATAAGTTTGCCAAATGCTGTAAGAGTTAATTTTATCATTTACAGCAGATATGAACGGTAGCTTCTTGCTTCCAGCTTAATTCTC
>JANHFL010003971.1:125212-145210 GCA_032468155.1 Oxyrhabdium leporinum | reverse complement strand
ACTGGGTTTGAAACTCTACATCAGTATCTTTTCAAACTTTGCAACTTTAAGATGTATGAACACGGTAGAAATCTTTTGAACGGTAGCTTCTTGCTTCCAGCTTAATTCTCTTGAGGAGAAACACAATTGTATCAGTTTATTACAGTTTTTCATCAGGCAAACATTCTCCCTAATTTTAATTTTCTCAGAACCTTTCAACAATAGTTCAAACTGATTTGAGAGCAGTTTTGGTGTAGTGGGTAAGGCACCAAGTTAGAATCCACTGTGTTGTGAATTCTGATCTTGCCTAACAAGTAGGCAATAGCAAACCACTTCCGAAATCTTTCCAAGAAAACTGCAGGGCAATCCCCAGGAGTCAAGACCAATTAGAAAACACACCCACATGCAAAAACTCCAAACCAACACCTCTTCAGTCATGATTTAATCAGTCGAATAAATAAATGGAATGATACAAAAAGTTAATCAGGAAACTATTTGACCTCTGTATTGCTGCATTAGAGCACTAGCGGTGCTTGTTTTTTCCAAATGTTGTCTCTGATATTTAGGGAGGGATTTTGATCCTTTCCTCCTGGAGTCACTGCGGCCTCAAAATTAAGAAAACAAGATGGAAATGCCACTCTACCTTGCATATTTAAATTGCTCTCTCCAAGGAGAATAATCCCCATATTTACAGGTAGCTCTCGACTTACAACCACAATTGAGCCCAACATTTTTGTTGCTGAGCGAGACAGTTGTTAAGTAAGTTTTGCTCTATGTTATGACCTTCATGCCACAGTTTTTAACTGAATCACTGTAGTTGTTCAGTTAGTCACATGGCTGTTAAGTGAATCTGGCTTGGCAATTAACTTTGCTTGTCAGAAGATTCCAAATGTGACTATATGACCCTAGGATAGAGCAACTGTGATAAATACATGCCAACTGCCAAGTGTCCAGATTTTGATCCCATGACCATAGGGATGCTGCAACGGTGGTAAATATGAAAACTGGCCTTCAGTCACTTTTTTCAGTGCCAGTTTAGCTTCGAACGGTCATTAAAATAATGGTAAGTTGAGGATTACCTATAAATATAGGGGATTTTGAGGACCACATATACAGTACATATGTATGTGTAGTGTACTGTGTATATATATATGTATGTGTGTGTGTCTGTTTGTATCCGTCTGTGTGTGCCTGTGTGTCTGTGTGTTATACTTTCCAGAAATTTGAAAAAAATACTTGAAAGAATTTGTTTCCTCCAATAACAAAGGGAATCCTATTCATCCTCATCAATTTTCTGCTTACCTCTACCCTAGGTTGACAAACTGCACCTCTGTGCAGCCAGTTCCCAAACCAGATTTCTGTGGAAAACAATAAACACACTCATACACATTAGCCCCAACACATTTGAAATAATAAAAAAAAAAATCTGATTTAAAACTATATAATGCGTACTGTTCCAATATTGTGTGACCTTTCCATTCCTAAGCCATAATCATACAGATAAGGCTAGCTGCTTTCATTGCTTTCAATAAGTGTAAAACTTTACTAATGTTTTACTGCAATCAATTAACATGCAATAATGGGATCTACAGCAATATTATAATTACAAGTCTAATTATTTTCCATAGTTCTCTTTTCAGACTGCCCCATAACCCTTACAAATTTATTTCAGATTTATGGAACTCATCAGCGGGTTTGGAATCAATTAAAAATAAAAATATTTCTGAATTCATCCTGAGCAAGTCTCTTCTGCATGGTCAACGTTGTTTTGTGAACAGAAATAATCCTTCTATATCAAGAAAAACTCAAAACCAAATAATTATATATAAGCTGTTCTGAAAATGTGAAGAAACAAAAGAGGAACACTAATATTACACATCTAATCTGATCATGAAAACTGCCTCAAGTTGAGTTCTATTCCTGGTGACTCTACAGACAATAGAACAGAATAGCTTCTGCAGTAATAACAATTGCTATGTTTTCACCAATAATTGTTGCCTTCATCTTAAAGCCAGCCTCCAATCATTTTTCTTCCCCAATTTTTTTTTAAAAAGAACAGCTAATATTTAACTTCTGTCAATCTGTCAGTAATTTTCAACAGAACATAACCTGCAAGAGAAGTCATTATAAGTGTTTCATTCCATTAAGCACAACTAGTCTACTGTCAAGTGAACAACCCATCTCTCCACATTTCAAGTTTACTTTGGCATTCTGCATTGAAATAGCATGGATCAGTGGTTTGCTTCATTTACCAATGAAGGGAGAATATTGTAAAGTTAACAAGGTGTTTCACTGAGTTTCATGAAATTTTAACATCAGACTATGAAGGATCAATAATAGCGCATTCAAACAGGATTGAATTCCTTTAAACAGATTCTTGATTAGTTCTGTAGTCCTTCTTTCGTACATTGTTAGCTATATAGAACTATACTTTTAAAAACCTTACTCACACTTTTAATTATTTATATCTTTTACATCTTGTTTTCCCGGATAAAAAAATACGCTCAAGGGAATATCATTGGTTTTTTATATCCTTTAGGGATCTTTTTTTTCTTGATTTAAATATATGTGCCAAGTAAAAAGTCTTCTCCAATTCCAAGTCCAGTAGATACAATGGATTTCAACTACCATGTTTCTCCAGACAACAGTGAGGAGACTGATGGGCAGCAGATTATGAAAGACCCCCTTAGATTGAGTACCTAAAACATAACTATTTCTAAAATTAGTTTTGAAGATATCCGCCAGAATAGATTTACTGATGCAGTTTAGAGAAGATAGTAACTGATTCTAATGCTATATACATCCAAGATCATACACTACAGACTCCCAGATTAAAACAATGCCCAGTTATTTTAATGCCTGAAAATTAGAGTGAAGCTAAGTTTGCACTTTCATAACTTTTGCTGAAAAGAATTACATTGCAATGACATTTATCAATTTATTTTATCCAAATAATATTTGGACAGGGGTAGTTTTATTAAATAATGACAACTAATTGGAAAAGTATTCATCTTCTGGTCTCCCTATTGGAATGGAAAGACATACAGCAAAACGTGTTCAGGATTCTATACAATCTACTCTGTCTGATTCGCACCCTTCATTCTAAGGGGCATTTCAGAGGATATAACTTACTTTCCCTTCGTTTATATTTTTAATTGACTGCTGATATTTTCTCATGGTCAGAAGGATAGGAAAAAGTCCTCCAAACAGCTTATTAAGAAAAACAAGTCTTCCTTTTACAGTACTGTTGGCTGTGATTAGTGAGCACTCCTATTTTCTTGTTAAAAATAAGAAGCATAAATGAAAGAATATCTTCACCAGATTGATTATTCACCAACTCTTATCCACATCTTCACTCAACAATTTGAATTTTAATGAAAGTAAATGGAATAATTAGCATTTCAAAGTGTGTTTGATATGCCGCATTTTCTAAAAGAATAACTTTTCTGTACATTCTGTATGGAAAAGGAAAAAGACACTTACAAGCAGGAGAAAAAACAAAGGCACAATGCTATGGTCTTCATTACACTAACTTAAACAGCCAGCCCTAGCTGAATAATTATAGACCTCAATCATGGACTATTATTGATTTTTTTTCCCACCTGTATTTTATGATTCTTCTGAATAAGTTTTTTTCCCCAACTTGGTACTAGTGAGTCACACAATATAATGAAAATAAAAACCCTAAGAAAACCATAGAGGGGCATTCAATGTTGCTTAACAAGCCTAACTAGGACAAGCAACTCCAACCCAAAGCAAAGCGGTTGTTAAGTGAAATATCATGTGATCACCCTGTTGAACATATTACAGCAGTCCCAGTTGTTAAGGGGATTACCCACAGTCATTAAGCAATGTTCATGACTTGTGACTTTCTGCTGGCTTCCTCACTGACTTTGTTTATCTGAAGCTGGCTGAGAAGACTGCAAATAGAAATCATATGATTGTGGGAAACATTATAAATGTGTGATGGCATCCAAATTGCAATCACATTACCATGAGGACGCTGCAACAATCATAAATATAAGAACATATAAGTCACATTTTTCAGCACCATCATAACTTCGATCAGTTGCCAAATGAATGGCCATTAAGCAAGGACTCTCTGAATTAGCTAAATAGTATATTTCATGCGTTGTATAGAGAAGGAAGCTTTTTTTGCCATATATGAACAATAACATTTCACAATAAAGTTAATACATAAGGTTAAAAATCTCATCTAGTTGATCCTAAAGTTAATCGTGCCAGTTCTTAAACAATCAAAAGTCAATATAAACATAATGGCAAATGGACACTAAGGATGATAGTGCATGATATGTCAGTTCTGAAGACCCCTTACTTCAGAGGAAAACTGATGATTTTCAGTGAAATGTCCAAATAGTACTCCATGGGGGTGACACTTCCAAGCTGTTGCTACAGTTCTGGTTACAACTGAACAATGTCCTGTACAAAATGATTTTCCCCTGGGGTCTGGGGCTTTTTGTGCTGTATTGAACATACTATGCAAGTCTTCTCAACCTCTCGGACTTATACAGTCCTTTAACATCCTCTTTAGGGATCTCTAGAATCCTTCCATAATGGGTAGGGCCCAAAGGTTTGGCCTTTTTTGTTGGTTTGCGCTTTTTGGCTCTGAAGACATTTAAAGGAACATTTTCAAATGTTTAAGACACCCCTTTTGCTCACTAAATGTCTCACTTCCCACAAAACAGGCACTTATTCTGTCCATTTTAGAAGTGCAACTTTCAACCTGTTGCATAAAATTAGATGTGGCCCTTTCTCCAACAAACTGCATGCCGGTGATTTGGATCCAATTTTCAAATGCAAGTAGCTGAAATTGCAAGAAAGCTTACACGTACTCACACATACACAAAACACACATGCACACACACGCACACTTCTCCAATCCAAAGCCCACTAGATATGGCTATACAACCCAAAATATAATTATTTTACCACAATGTAACCCACTTATACAGGAAGAACTGCTATCATGCCAAATTACAATAGGCCATCAAGGCCTCATTGTAATGAGGGATATGTTAAAATACTTAATTGTATGATTCCAGATAAATAAAAGAATACAATTCAAAGTTGCTTTCCTGCAACTTCCTGACAAGGCAGCCCAGCCATTTACAGCCTAATGGGCTTAGAATCATTGCTCTAGGGTTTTTTGGCACATCAAACTCTTCCTTCTAAGGTCCATGTTCTAATTTTTCCTGTGTGTGTGTTTAATGCACCTTGTGAAAACTGTTAGACACACAGAATATGACATGTTTGGGGAACCTTGTCTGAAATGCATTAAAGATCCTCCACAGATGTTATTTTTGGACTTTTTTCTTCATTCACCAAAGGCATCCACAACTATAAACAACTTGTGCGGGCAAAGAAAAAAAATAGTCTGATCTGAGGGCCAAAATATACAGATGCATTTGCTGTAGCTGATAGTTTGTTCCTCTTAGGAGATGTTGTCGTACATTAATGTTTTATCATGCTTTGACATGGAATTTTTACAGTTAGCCACCCTGAGAGTTTTGGCTTGAGCAACAGATTACAATTTGAAAAATAAATGGATGATTAAATGCAGAATATGAGAGACACAAGGCTTCTGCAAATCCTCTTATCTTATACACGATTTTCCACCGTGGATGCCTAGCCAACAACCTCAGTGTTGTCAATCAATGTCAAATTAATAATCATTTTCTGAATTTATACTCATTTATAAAGTGCAGCTTGGGGACATGAAAGTGAGACATGGTCAATGGCAGACCTGATTGCAAAGTGGAAGTTAGGAAGTCTCCGCTGTCCAGGCTATGTCTGATCAAAAGGCCAATTTGTTGCAAGTACAGCAGTGTAGTATAACCAAATTATTAAGTCCAATGGTTTCCAATGTATTACTACTACTACTACTACTACTACTACTACTACTATTATCTAGGAGGACTAACAACAAAAACATCGTTTGGGTAAAAAAAAAAGGAATGTGAGCTAGTTTTTAAAAGACTAAAATGGAAAGACCACATACCCCAATGATTGCGTTCAGTTCTGCCATGGTCACTTGCTTGGCACGTTCCACAGCCTGCACCACTTGTTGCTGGTGCTATAAATGAAGATCAGAAACAGAATAAAATTATTTGCTTTCTAGTGAATTAAGCATAATTTTTTTTTCCTCATTCCTTTTCCCTCCTCTAAAAATAAACTTAAAAACTGCATGCAGGCTTGAAGTAATATGTGCCTTAAACAGCAAGAATTCTAGGTGGACTAATCAGATAGGTCGAAGTGAGGGTTTACTTTATCTAAATTAAGGGATTATAACTGGAATTCAATATCCATTTTACTTCCCAGACAGAAAACTCAGCTCTCAATAGAAGCAACAGCAATCAACCCTTTACTCCAAAAATAATTGTCTTGGGTTGCAAGAATAACTGTCTGGGTTGAAGACAACAGAATACTGTTAACAAAACAATGTGTTTGGAAAGGAAGCCGTGTGTTAGACCTTCACCACCAGTTCATGACTAGGAAAACAACACCCCTCCCCCCAACAAAACGTTAGTTCTTATTCTCTGCTATTCAGATATCCACTTGCTTCTTTAACTTTAATATTGTTCAATTTGTTCCAGCCTTGCTATTATTTATGCAACAAAGGAATTAATCAAGAGCTGAAGCAACTGAAAGGCAAGAAAAATAGAAAGAAGTGGAAGAGCAAGAGAGCATAGCTTAAACATTCTGACAGTCTGAACGTAAAACTTGCTATATTTAAGATTATTACAACCGTAATTCTAACTAAGAACACAGCTATTGGACACTTCTTGAAGAAGCTCAGCTATATTATCTTTCAGTTGTTTTGGTCTCTGTTAAGGTATCCATTTTAAACATGTTTCCCTGAAATGTATACAACTTACTAACCAAATAAAATGTTCAGATGTTCAAAATGTTTTGAACACAAAATGCTCAAAATTTTCTCTCTCTCTTCATATGGGAATTAGCCTAAAAAAAAGTGATAAGTAACTTAAAGTTGAATTGACGTGGGATTATTAAATATTACGTTGCTTTAACTCTTATGAGTCTTCTATCTTCCAAGAACTGCAGAAACTACAGTTTTGTAAGGAGTCTGGCAATTTTTGTGATAAATAATTTTAGTTCCACTAAAGAACTAGTTTCCTCTCAACTATGGTTAAGAGCCATAACAGACATACACAGTTTGTTTCGTAAAGATCAGTTAGAAAGACCATATGTTCAGTTAGAAAATGTGATTTGATGCTCAATATTCATCCAACAGCTAAGAAAGTATTTCACAAAACAGATTCAAAGCCTTACAAGACCAGAACAACATAAGGATTTTCATCTAGGGAATGATGCTTCAAGGAGAACGAGGGTGCTAGCTAAACTTATAAAAGAAACAAATTTTTCCATCAGCCAAATGCTAGGATAACTCCACTTTTGTCCTACTATCACCATCAGAAGAAAAGAAGGAAGGGTAAGCATGTTTAAGTCTTTTAAGAAAAGAAGCATCTGGGCATATGGCATCCTTATCAGACATGCTGAGAAAAGGAATGAGGAACTGCTTTATATGTGAAGGATCTATCCATCAGACAACAGCACTGCAAAAATCTACAGCTCTACTACCTCCAAGAACTTAATAAAAATACTGAGCCTGTTGATTGCCTACTTTGCCAAAGAGGCAGAAGAAACCATTTATCTTTCTCATGAGGTATTTCTACATCGTAGGTCCTGCTTCTATTTATTTCTTGTTCATTCTGCATCTAATTTCCACACTATTATAGTGATTTTTACATATTCAGCTTTCTGAAGTTTCTAATTATAATCTATTACTTGTTAGATCTCTTTACTTACTTTCCTCCCCCCCCCATCAGCGACTTCAATTCTTGTACTATAAAATGTAAACTATAGATATTTTTTTTAATATTTTAGTAGTATACATTAGTCAATGTTATGTATAAACGCAAATTGTTAAAAAGCATAATGCCTGAATTAAGAAAAGCGCAAAAAAAGACTGACAAAATACTATGTAAAATCCTGCCATGGTGACATGGCAGATGAAGGCTGACCTACACATTGTTGC
Organism: Oxyrhabdium leporinum; assembly: GCA_032468155.1. Lineage (NCBI taxonomy): Eukaryota > Metazoa > Chordata > Lepidosauria > Squamata > Cyclocoridae > Oxyrhabdium > Oxyrhabdium leporinum. Next base: position 137,154 of record JANHFL010003971.1, on the reverse strand, counting down.
CATGGATTGTCTTTTTGTTTTGATGATAGCAGATTGGCTGGAAAGTATTCTATTTTTTTTAAGACTGCCCTTTCAGTTTTTATTCTTTCTTTGCTTATTTTATTTACTTTCATTTTCTTCTTCAAATCTTCTCTTTGAATTGTATTCCTTTCTAATCTTGGCACTATTTTTATCTCTAAGTTCCACCTTTTAGTTTAATAATTGTATTGATTTTTGCTATTATTTTTACCTTACTGTGAGGAACAGATTTCCAGTTATACATTAGTCAAAGTTGGAAAATTGGTTTAACAGTTGACTGTATGTTAATACAGGGCCATAAAAAGTGTCATCCCCAGGTAAAATGGAAGAGATGTAGACATATCCTCAGACCCTAAGAAGGAATCTGAGTTCCAAACACTACTGACAACTAGTTCACTTCTGTTTTCTGTCCCCAGCTCCGAATCAAGGAGATAGAGAGAAAGAAAGAGAGATACAAGATATAGAAATAAACACAGATATATAACTTGTCTCAAAAATTTTATAGGGGTTCCAAGAGAAGGCAATGCTTGTCTAAAAGCTGGTTGAGACACAAAAGTAAGCAATTCCAAATCTGATGGATGTTCCATGACCAGTACCTCCTAAGGCAGAGGTGGGGAACAATGTCCCCTTTACGATCTGTAGATTTCAACTGCCAGAATTCCTAAACCAGTCATGCTGGTTCAGGAATTCTTGGAGTTGTAGTCCACAGCTCTTAAAGGGGCCATATTCCCCATCGCTGTCCTAAGGCAATATTTCTCATCCTTGGCAACTTCATGATACCCGTTGGCTCAGGAGTTCCCAGATACATTGTTAGCTTTAAGATGTGTGGACTTCAACTTCCAGAATTTCCCAGCTAGCAGGCATCTTGGAGTTGCCAAGGATAAGAAACAATCTCCAGATACACTGTCCTAAGATGCAATTCATGGCAAGTCTATTTCTCTCCATCATATTTAAAATGATGAAATAAAGAGTTCCTCCTCTCTATTTCCATATTCTAAACTGGATAAAAGTATTAGAAATTAAGGCATGGATCAGAAAAAAATGAGAATAATCTTGGTCAGCTAGCAAAACCAATGTGCTGCATATGGAATTGGTAAATGCTAAAAACGGAAATATTTCTTTTCAGATAAGGAATAGTTAAACAAACAAAATCAGGGACAAAAGAATATTGTATCCAAGTGCCAAAACAGCAAAACAAAGATTCTTCAGTAATATATCTGCTAATTCATTCACACAAATAAATGCCCTCAAGCAGTCGACTTGCATGAATAATAAGTAGACACACCATGTAGCAGCTATTTGTACAAATAAGCCGATGGATAGAGCTTATAAACCAATAATTATTGAGTGTCTGCAAAAAAATGATATAGATACAACAGACAAATGAGAAATCTGGTAGAATAATGAAAAACAATGAAATGCTGTTATTCCAGAGTAGACTATATTAATAAAATAGATCTATTGCAGGGGCATTGCACTGTATATCAAAAGTAACTACCTTACAGGAAATATATTTATCCAGAGAATTCTTCAAGAACAAATTCAGACAACCTCCCCCCCCAAAAGCATATAATATTAGAGTTGTACAATTATGCCTCATTAAACATTAATTTGTTTCCAAATAAGGTTAAAAAGAAAGAAAAAGTAGAAAAATAGGAAAAAAATGGTGGGCCTGAAAGCTAAGCTAAAGTTGGTCTAAGCCTAGGTCTATTTAGGCAGAACGCTACCAGGGAATAATAGAAATGTAACAAGACTGGGAAATCGGGAGAAAAAGTAACATCCTGAAAAAGGCAATAAATATATTGCCATTTCTGGTATCCAGACTATTACATGAATATATCCAAGAGATCACCCGAAATGTTCATAGTTATTCTGAGTCATGTTGAGTTTAAAATATAATTAAAATACAAAACTTCCAGATACAAATTAAGATCTATTTAATCATAAGCAATTTCAAAGAACTGACGTAAGACTGCATAACCACAGAAAGTGTTTAAGTAAAACGGAATCCCACAAAGCATGAACAAATTCAACCAATTGCCAATGAAGGTTAAATAGTAAGAAGACGGGCACGTTTAAGCTGGAGACAACTTGCCTTGATTCTAGAAATTCTAAGCTTACTAAAACTAGAGCAACTAGTTTAACACAAACAAAAAACTTTCACTAAATCTTTGCTGTTGACAATGTTGCAATTTTTTTTTTCTTTTTTAACCCATATTTACCAGCATTGCTGGAGGATAAAAATAAAGGCAATAGAAATGTATTATTTGATTTTGCTATTGTGAGATGGTGGCGAGGCATTCCCTGTAATCATAGTGCCACTGTGTCCCAAAAATGATCCCTATTGTTATAAATATGGTAATTGCTGATTCCTTCATCTTGTACTTTCATCTTGTCCTACCTAGCTTGTCCTCACCTACTACTGGTTATGTCCACACCTGGAAAATAGTGTTTAAGGCCCGCTCCTAGAAACCAGGAGAGTGTGAGTTCTAATGCTTCCCTAGACATGAAATCTGGCTGGGTGTCCTTGGGTCAACAACTTTCTCCAAGCTCAACTCAACTCACTGGGTAATTTTTGCCAGGAAAATAGGAGGAGGAAGGAGTATTAAATAAGTTTGCTATCTTTCTAAAACTAATAAAGGTGGGATGTAAATAAAATAAGTAAAAAGTCAAAGCCTTCTTGTAGAAGTCCATCAACACATGTTAACTCCCTACATAACTCAGAACCCAGACTGAATGCTAGGTTCTAGATTTTAGAGACAATATGAGGCACCAATCTCTGCAGAGAATTGGAAGGGAGGTTATGTGGAGATGAAGCCAAGGAGTACTTTCCTGTTCATAATAGCATAGGAGTTCAAACAGGGCTTAATATGTTTAGGAAAGCTTAGCCTAATAAGATTACTTCTAATCAATGTTTGGTATATTAGACAACAGAAACTTCCATCTGACACAATTTATCAGCACCACTCAGGGCAACGCTAATAGGTTGGGACTACGTTAATTCTCAGATAATCCAAAAGCTGAGAAGCATAAGGAAGGTTTAATCGCATCCTCTTTCCAAATCCGAGGTCTCTTTTCAGTATTCAGGCAAGACTAGAAAGGTACACAATTCTTATACTTTAAGCAATTATTGCTAGGCATTAATGTATGCATTTTGAGTATTCATTTAGTCTTCAAGGCAATTTAGTCATTTTACAATACAGTCTGACTTTGCACATATTTTGAAAATAATTTTAAATATTTAGAAAAATAGATGTAACCAAAAATATCACTAGTACTACACAAAGAGCTAGCCAATTTATTCATTCATTTATTTATTTATTTAAAAAATACCTTAATACTACACAGTGGCAGAAAAAAAAGATTTAAGAACTAAGGGATTTATTTTATGCTGATGGGAAATGGGTGAGTTAGAGCATATGGGGAAAAGCAGATTGTAAATATAGTAAGAGACATGTAATCAATTATAAACAACTGGACAAAGAGAAATCAAAGACATTGTATTAATAAGCACATGGAAAATAAAGAACATCTTTATTCTAGCACATGATAAAATATTCAGATAAATTTAATGAATGTAGATGTGTATATCTAGAAAAAGTGAGCCTGCATAAATTAATTCTGATTCTGAATCAGAGATTGAGAGAAGGCATTCTTTCTTCCTTGAGTTTGCAACCTGAAAATAAACTAATTTAATATGAGCCTGTTTCAAGATTCAATCTGCAAATAAGAAAAAAAAAAACCACCTACAAAATTTGCCATAGGCAACAGAAGGGGAAACCTCAAAACATTTCATAAACTTTTGACAGACCGGACAAAGAAAGGAGGGATTATAAATCATTATCAGGATATTAACCCTGACAAATTCCAGTAAGGCATTTTCATGAAGTGTTTTTATTTATTTATTTATATGTGTGTGTGTGTTTGTGTGTGTTTGTGTGTGTGTGTGTGTGTCTGTCTGTCTGTCTGTCTGTCTGTCTATGTGTATGTATATATATCCACTGTACCTCTTTTTCAGGGAAAAAGAACACAGTAGCCTCCAGGTTATCTAAAAAAAAGGCTGATTATCTAGAAAAAATCATTTTGCTGAAAAAGTTTAACTGTGCTGAGTAAGTGAATGAAGTCCATAGCAAAGTTAGTCTTTTCTTCCTAAGAGTACTGATAGGCAAGATGGTAGGAAAATACAGATAGTCCTTGACTTACAAGCAAAATTGAGCCCAAAATTTCTGTTGCTGAGACATTTGTTAATTGAATATCGTGCCATTTTATGATATTTCTTGCCATAGTTGTTAAGTGAATCACTCCAGTTGTTAAGTTAGTGACATGGTTGTTAAGTGAATCTGGCTTTCCTGTTGATTTTGCTTGTCAGATGGTTACAAAAGGGGATCACATGACTCTGGGACACTGCAACCGTCATAAATATGAGTCCGTTGCCAAGCGCCTGGATTTTGATCACATGACTGCAGAGAAGCTGCAATAGTAATAATTGTCACCAATCACCAATTCTTTTTTTTTATCATAAATGCAAATGATCCCAAAAAATAATATCATAGTTAAGACAGACGGACAGGAATGAAAGCAAGATACTCATTACTTGTGGATGGAATTTATTATCATCCATTCCACCTATATAGACCAACAGGAAAGATTTCATTTCTATCTATTGGTAAAGTTGCTATATTGCAAATTATAAAGGCAAAGTCTACATTCTCTCATTCATGAATCATTTAGTCTAATAGCAGTGATCTAACTCACTTTCTTATTAAATTCTCCTCAATCTTCCCATATATTTTAAATATATAAATAAGCATGCTTTGAATATCTTAATAAAGTATAATTATTCAACATTAAATTGTTCTCTAAGTCTTCTTCCTTTAAAATAAATACCTAATGAGATTACAAGCTTTTACAAGAAATCAGGCACAAACTGGACCACAATAAATCATGTAGAGTGCCACAATTACACCATAACCTACTTTCTTCCCACTGCTCTATTATAGCATGACTCTGGAAAAATGCACCACAAATAAGGTCTCATAAATATTTATGTCAAATCTGCAGTTTATTAATGCTAATTTGTGGGGTATGCCCTTCTTATTCTGCTTTATAACTCCTGAAAGACTAGAATTCTCATACTATAATATTCACATCACTTCTATGACAAATATGCAGTACACCGTACTAATAACAGGATATGAAATTGTTGAGCTTTTATTTTACCTTAAAAAGTATTTCTCAGATTTCATGTTGAGTATTGGCCAAAGGCCAACTAATCATAGTAAACTTACCATTAGGACACAGTGGTAAAAATATTCTTACAATTGGGGTAATTGCTCAGAGTAGAAACTGCAGCATCTCCAAGTGAAAAAGAACAATACGGGGAAGAGGACAATGCAACAACGTATACAGATATTTTGGTATGAACATATTCATGTGCAAACTAAATATTAGCCTTTTTAAAATCAGAATGCCTGTAACACTCATCTACTATTCTGGGCATCCTGAAGAGAATTGTGACAGTTATTTCTCAGTCACACATAAATTGACATCAAACATACTGGAAGCCATGTCTGGCAAAAAAAACCAGGCCAGATATTCTGAAAGTCTTCAAGATTTCCATATGCTGATAAATTTCTAAAACAACATTTCTGAAAAAGAGAATGGAGAGTTTACATTCCTGATTATTACTATATTGATGAAAACTAAGTGGAAAATAGATAAAAGGAAGATGAAAAATGGAAAAAACTAAGATAATCTCAGAAATTTTAGCAAATTTATACTCTATTAAAAAGGATGCCAGTTTGCTATTACTTTGCATTGTGTGCCTCAAAGCTGTATTAAAAAGAGGTGGTGAAAGAGGAGGAAAATATATTTTCCTAACAAAGTGTGCTATATTCTTAGTAGGAAATAACTATGCTTTCCCCAACACAATCATATGGGTTTACAAAAAGTTGACAAAAAGGGCAAACAGTCTCTGGACTCTATTAAATAGTACATTCAACACTTTTCCAGCATGCATGAAATAAATATATCCTGTATTATTGTATTAAATTTTATTTAATATTTTAAATACAATGTCAGATTGGCCTCCTGCAAATTTAAATATAGAAACTCCCTCTTTTTACCCAAAGGTGTTTTTTCATGGTGTCCTATCATGATTTCCTGTTGTTTCTTTATCATACCCGCTTAATGGATGAGAAGCAAAAATGTCTTCAAAGAAAAACAATGTCTAGTTGCCTTTTGAAAAAGCACCTTTGGGACAAACATGACCTGCATGACTGAGAATCTCCACAGACATCCATCTTTTCACAATAACGCTTTAACAACAAAACTGTCCTTTCTCCAGGCATGATAAGAAACAACAGGAAACCAAGATAGGATGCCATGCCAGTAGTCCCTTTACAATCTGTGAACTTCAACTACCAGAATTCCCCAGCCAGCATGAGGCCCACTCCTGGTCTAGACCTAGAAGAACTACTGCTAATAACATCATGATCTTTCTGTTCTTTTTCTTCACCCATATTGTGGCAAGGGAAATCATGAAAGTGATAGCAGCAGTATGAATAAAAAGTAACTACCTCTACCAGTTCCCTTCTTGGAAAGCAATTAAATGGTAACATAGCAAATGAGGCTCCCCAGAGAGAAGAAAACCATCTTAAAGATGGTTCTGGTTGAAACGTAATCAACACTTACACTATATCATGCCGACTCAGGTGCAACAGTGAAATTGTGATTCCTTCTGCGTTATTCCTAGCATTATATGTTTCTAATGTGACCTCACAAAGCTGAGGTTTACAAAGTTTAATAACCATGCTCTAACTATAGCACCACTCCTGATAAAAATGGTAACAACAGCAGCACCTAAACACAAATGCAAACTCTGGAAGGTATAATTGAAGAAAGAGATGCCATTTTCAATAACAGTCAGCCATTCAGTATGACAACCAAGTATTTACTCAAACTTTTAGTTTGGTCCTAATGTGTAAAATTAAAATGCCTTTAGAACAATAATATAATGTAGAAAATCTAAAGTACTAAATACTAAAATGTAAGAAGCTGGTCAAACTGTCCACTGTCATAACTAATTTGTCTTCAACATCATTTATATTCTTGAAAAGTTCTACAGATTACTGGTTAAATTGCCCTGAAAATAGTTTGTACAATAGTGACATAGTATGAGTTCAACCTTAGCAAGAAACCCCTGGTGAATTTGATGATGATCTCTTGCATCAAACAAGCCACTGATCTCTTACAAAGTTAACAAGCAGTGCAACGAGTTAACCTGGCACTATTATCAGTGCATGCAGTCACAGCATTTTGTTCATTTTCCCCACAGGCACAATAAATAAATGAATGATAACATTTTCCAGCCTCTTTTAAATTCCTTTGCAATTATACTTTATACTGAAAAAAGAAAAGAAAAATCAAACCTCAGGGAGTGTTTTCACCAGACTGCAATGCCGCCATCTTCTGAAGTATAGGTTTCAAACACAATTTCTTTAAGCTGTTTCTATTCTGATATTCACAAATAAAATAGCCCATCAAGTGAAAAAATATACATTACTCTTTTCAGACCTTTTGTCCATAAAGTGTTCGTGGAGAATATTAAGCCATTGTGGGTTCAGTTAGGCTCAATATGACATATGAACACACCCTTTCTTTTGTTTTTTACTGTGAGTCAATCGGGTAGCTACAACTTCTCTGATGAGCCAGTGATGAACTATCGGTGTATGAACAGGAGCTAGGTAATCACCTGGTAGAAACAATTAGTTCTGCCCTAGTTCTCCCTTCTCCTCCAGCTCGTCCAGAAGAAGGACCAGACTTGTAGGCACTTTGGTCTCTTCTAAAACAGTCCTTAGGGAACAAACCATCAAAGAAGACTAAGATACCATTTTACGATTCTTCTGTACTTGTATTTCTGGAATGTGCTTCTCCTTAGTCCATTTGCCAAGAAAAGCTACACAGTGATTTGGATTCAAAACTCAAAAAGATGCTTCAGGGTGCAAAAGCCTGCCTCCATTTCTTCAAAACTGCTGCAGCTTCTCCAGGGATTGTGTCACTGGCAACCACAGGCTGTGCACAATGCTAGGCAAAGATGGAGTTACAGAGAAAGCTAAGTGTGTGCTCTGGTGCACTTTTAAGCAGTTATTGACTACCAATTAGAAGCACTGCAAAGCCCAATTTGCCATATATTGTAAAACTCACAGGGACAAATTATCCAGTAGTGTACAGATAAAAAGTTTAAAGTGCAAGCCTTAAAATTATCATGTTGATTGTTTATAACATGACCTATCCTCTTTTTGTATTATTATACTCAAATGAGTTAATTCTCTTCCTAAAATCTCCACTCTTAAATATTCACCTTAACCCCCCCCCCCCCCCCAAATACTGTACCTGGAGAGAGTTCCATTGAACATGGCTGTTGCATAGGGTTAACTTACAAAAAATTTAGTAACCAAAGTGGAATCTTCATTTTTTAAATTAAAAATTCAAACAAACTAGCAGAGAAATGATACCATCGAATCTGTCAGACTTAAATAGCAATTCCACCAAAGTAAACGAAAAAAAAGAAACTATCTGCATGATTATTTTTCTTATTATTTAACTTTGAGAATAAATATTGTAACATAAAAGACACAAGTTATGTCATTTACTTATTTGAACCAGCAAATGTTAGCATTTCTCTTCTATTGGTAAAAGAAAAGAAAAAAAACACCTTTCAGAGCTCTCTCTTCACCACAGAAAATCTATTGACAATCCAAGTAAAAACAGTAAGCAGTAAAAGTCCATATCATAACGTTTATTTTCTTGTTTGCTGTAGAATCTTTCATTTTTCAAAACCATACCACATGCTGTTTTGTCCTTTTCAATTTCTTACAAAACCTTTTAAAAGGATTTCTAAGCATTGCATTCCTTTCTAAGATATCTAATACTGTCTATACTGGAACATCAATGCTTCTAAGATTGGGGTGGGGGGACACCCCGAGGAACTCTAATATTCCATTAAACATGCTACTTCAACACTATCAAAACTACCAGCATCAAAAGCAATGGAGCCAATGGACATTGGTGCACAGTGACATCATTATACCAATTCTGCAATGGTGTCCTTGAATCCTGACGTTGTCGCATCTGCATGATGCCATTATACATATTTCATCATTTGCCTCTCTCCTTCCCTTCCCTATAGACCTCTCACAATCAAGATATCAATTCATTTAATTAAGAAACACACAAACAAACCCATAATTCATGATTAGGATGAAGAAATTTTGCCTTTTCTAGCCTAATGTTCTCTGGTTTGTTTCTGGAGCAGAAATACCTACAAGTCCCATTTAGTTGGTTGGGGTTTGTGAGAGATTACAGTTCCAATATCATCATGGCAGATGGCAGCAAATGGATGACCTTGTTAAGAGGCTTTAAATCTGGCTAGTAAATACACGGGGGGTGGGGGTGGGGGGTGTTGCCAAGAAATCCCAGGGCTACACACTAGGTGGGGAAAATCCAGGAAGAACATATCAAAAACCATTTTAGTTTAGAAAGCTACTTGCACATATCCAGCCTACTCACCAGAAACTTAACTTGAAGTAATCCTTAAAGCAGTTAGGAAAAGCTGTGATAAATTCATCCCTATGATAGCTGCTTCTACTGGTAGTCCTCCCTTAATAACGACTGATCTCCCTAGACCTGTTTATGACCTACTTTTGAAGTTCTGATGGTCTCCCCACATTTTGGGCACCAGTAAATGGCTTACATTTACAGCCATCTGCAGCATCGTATAATCACACAAAAATGTCCATTGGGAAAATGAATTCACTTAATGAGCATAGTGTTTGCTTAACGACTGCTGCAAAAAAGGTAGTAAAATTGAGCATGGTTACATGGTGACCCACTTTACTGGTTTATTATCATAATTCCAGGCTCAATTATGGTAAAAAAAAAAGTCCAGGACTATCTGTAACTTTCTGCACAGGAGATCCATTTTGAGCATGCACTGGCTAGTAACCTTTCTCAAAACCTGGAAGATAGCAGGTCTGAAATCTTTCATGGAATGAGATTACAATTAGCATTTTATTATAGGCAGTCCTCAATTTACAACCACAGCAATTGAGCCCAAAATTTATGTTGCTAAGTGACAAATTTGTGAAGTGAGTTTTGCCCCATTTTACAACTTGTCTTGCCATGTTTTTTTAGGGGAATCACTGCAGTTGTTAGATTAGTAACATGTTTGTTAAGTGAATCTGGTTTCCCCATTTTTGCTTGTCAGAAGGCGATCACATGACCCCAGGGACAATGTGAGTCAGTTGTCTAGCATCCAAATGTAAATCACATGACCATAGGGATGCTGCAAGTGATTTTTCTACATGTTTTTGGAAGGGCCACTTGTAAAGATTATGTTAGGTCGCTCTTACTTCCTACTGTCAGTTTGAGAACTACTACTTCAGCATTAATACAGGTAGTCCTCAATTTAAGTGTGTAAGTGTGAAAAATGGTCATAAGTCACTTTTGTCAATGCCACTGTAACTTCAAACAGTCACTAAGTGAACTGTTGTAAATTGAGGACTACCTGTATTAATGCTGAACTAGTAGTTCTCAAACTGACAATAGGAAGTAAGAGCGACCTAACATAATCTTTACAAGTGGCCCTTCCCAAAACATGTGGAAAAATCACTTCTGTATTAAACCCCTTAGGGCACAGATCCAGGATATCAATGGAACCATCTTTCTCCAATGGAAAGCATGCCCCACTCATGCTGGCAGAAGGGTCCTACTGCAGATCCCATCAGCCAAGAAATATCAACCGGTGGGATCCACAAAAAGAGCCTTATCTGCCATGGTCCCTGCCCTCTGGAACATCTTCCCACAGGAGGTAAGATCTACCCCCTCTCTTTAACTTTCAGGTGAAGCCTTAAAACCTGGCTATGCCAGCTGGCATGAGGTCCTGAAGAAGCAATTGTTGGCTGGAGATGGTTGGTGCACTAACAGAGAAGGTCCTTCACCTTTCCCCTCCAAACCCATGTTTTTAGTTTGTTTTAATAAATGTAATTTTTAATTTGTTGTTATATTTGTAATTATTTTGGTATTTGTACATTGTTTAGATATTTGGATGTAGGACACTCGGAGTCACTTTGAACTGTGAGATAAATTTGATACTAATAATTTAAAAAAAACATTAGATACTGATTCTGAACTTTTGCTAAACTCTCAACTTTCCTTGAACTCTCACTTTCTTCAATCTGGTCTATCTTCTAACAGGATTATCAATTGATTTTTATAGCATACAGAAGAATGAACATGTGATATTATATATAGATATAGAAAAGTAGATACATAAGCATACACACACATACACACAAAATTTATATAGCCACCCATTTCACAAGAACTGACTCTGGGTGGCATACTACAAAGATATAAAACAATAAACATGTAAAAAAGTCATCATTAAAAGGTTCAAAAGCATAAAGTACACAAGGCATCATTTTATATTTTTATCTATATCAAATTTATATGGCCATCTATAATCATTGGGGAGATTAGTTTGTCAAGTCAACAAAGATAATGAAGAATCATTAAGAAATTTGAGTTTTGGAACAAAGGAAAGAGTTTCTGACCCAAAAGTACATGAAAATTGTGATATGCACAATTCAGAACTGAAGATGCAGAATTTTCAATAGGAACCATGTAACTGAAACTTTACAGTGCTAAGTAATTAATTACCAGTAGGTTTAGAAATCTACAGAAATGGAGTGTTTCAGCATATTCTCTCTCGGCCATCTATTCCCCATTAAGAGCAAACCCCAAATATATAATTTAAGAAGAACACAGGCTTAACATTTGGCTTCATGGAACTCAAAGAAACAAATATGGAGATTTCATGTGATATCACATTCCCCCCCATTCCCCCCCCCCTTTATAAGAAT
>JANHFL010003971.1:106419-117193 GCA_032468155.1 Oxyrhabdium leporinum | reverse complement strand
ATCCCCCCGTCCTACTCCTCTAAGATATATGCAGCTGGCAGCCTTGAGGGGCCCAAGGTAGTGTTCAAGGCTGACAGTGGCAGGACATGAGCACAAGGAGACTGAAGGAGAATACCACAATGACTTGTGGTTTTCTGTGCTAATTTCTCTGTTAACTTTACATGAGAGAAACTGACAGGGAAGGTCATCAAACGGTGATCATGTGACCATGGGACACTGCAACCACTGTAAATGTAAGCACCCAAATTGCTATAATGTGGCCACCGGGGTGCTGTGACCAAGAGAATTTTGAGACCTGGTCATAGGTGCCACATGTTCAGGGCCATCACCAGTTCAAACAGTCATCGAACGAGTGGTTGATAAGCGAGGACTAATATTACACCTAAAGACTTATGACAAGAGAGGAGAATAACGGTCAGAAATAAGAAACTAATTTCAGATAATTCTAAGAATATTTTTTTTGAAGTTTTATTAGCAGATAAACGATACTAAATCTATTTTCTTCTCTTGCACAATACCCATTGCAAGAAATGTCTGTTGCTACAGAGCTACAGACTCTCAGTAGAACTAAGAATCAGATTACCTTCATCTATTTAACAGAATGGACAAGAAAATGAGAGCACGCATGGTGAAAAATATTCTCCAGAGCTCCTAGTGAATTGCCGCCATTGAGAAAAGAGTCCCGGATTGGACTGAATGGAGAAGTAACTTCTAGTTCAATATGCAAGGCTGGGAACAGATACAAGTATAATTCAAAATGTAAATGTTAAATTTCTTTCAGCAAGATATCCAGGTATTATCTATTATATACTTGTCAAGAACTTCAGTTTCTTACTAGTACATTATTATTATTTTTAATTGATTGGAAAGGATCTGAAGTCTTTCCCTTTCATAAGATTGCATACCAAGAAGAACAAGGGGTTGCAGCAAAAGGAGGAAATCAAAATTGTGCAAGTACAAGTGCATCTGTCATCTGGGTCATGATTTTGCATGAAAGAGCATTCTGCCCCCAAAGCAACTGCAAACTGACCAAAAGTAGAAAGCAATCTGAAAACATATCTTTACAGGTAATTCCTCGTCCTATTTAAGTCCAATACAGAGGGAAGTTTACAAAGCGAAAGGGTGGTTTTTATTTTATGTGAACTACCTTAAAGATTTTGCTCTCATATGTGACAGACTAAATAGGTCTTTTCAGCAATACTTTACACTCCAGAAATATTCTGCTGAAGTTAAAATGAGAGGTGACCATTGTCCAGCAACTCCATTTTCTTCCTTTGTGACTTTTCATTCATTCATTCATTCATTCATTCCTCACATTTATCTGGGTCCTCACCTCACAAACGGGACTAAGGTCAGCATCCAATAAAAAACAACCATTAAAAAACAAACAGGCATGAAAACATTCCATAATAAAAAGCATCATGTTGTTAAAAAAAAAAAAGACTAAAAGAGAATATTTGATGTTAAGATCAGTATAGCTATCTTAATAATTCTCCAGTTAAAAAAACACATGGAACTATGAAAAGTATAAAGTACAGTACAAAAAGTGTAAAATGTAACGTGTACAGTAATAGAGAATATATTCCCCCCCTTTTTTTTGAGAATTAGAGATTATTTTATTGTTTTAACAAGATAGAAAGCGTCATTTATATATTGGCATATGAAAGCGTACTATTTGGCATTTTTTAAAATCTTTTTTTTTCTCTAACCGATGTTTTATAAGGTGCCCTATATAAAATAATCCGACTTGTTTTTAATTAGAAGTAAGCCTCATTCCTACCATTATAACAGAGCTTATTTTCAGTAATTCCCAGTGAAATGCCTACATTTCTATTCAAAAGTTTTGCTGAGGTCAGCCGGACTTCTCAGGTAAGCTGATTGTAGCTTTGGTTTTCTATTTCTTTAAGAAAGCATTAGTTTTGTAAAAGCAAAGCTAGGACGATATCTAATGCTAGAGAAAGAGAAAAAGTGGCATTTTATGTAATTTAAGCAGTTGTGTAATGTAAAAAAATCTGAGGAAAAACATATAAAAAAATCAATGAGAAAGAGACATCCATATTGAGGCAATGAGTTATGACATCAGCTAAAGGTTTAATAAGATTTTAGCTATCTTGCTACAAAAATATTTTAGAAGTTGGAAATAAATCCCACCAATGATGCACTTGCCAAAAAGAAAACTGATTGCTCAAGCCATTTTTTTTTATTATATAGCACCATTAAAAACATATTAAAGCCTAGCAGCATAGCTGCCTATTAGTTTAAAACTTGATAATGTATGGAATTATTTTCTAGTGCTATACATGAATTCATCTTGCATATTTTCAAAGACTAATCTTAAAAAGGGCATTATAATGCAAAACTAAAAGCATTGGAGAGAGAGGGAACTTCATTCTTTTAAAAAAAAAAACAAAGAAAGAAAAATTTGAACCATATATTTCCTTATGTTTACAACGTTGCCTGATTTTTCTCCTTAGGTCTTCTCTTCTTTAATCCTGGTTAACCCAGAAGAAACAATATTAAAATCATTACTCAATTATTCATTCTCCCCTTCAAATTGCCAGTCTGGCAGAATATTCTGAAGCAGAGTCACTGTAAAATTGGTCTTCAGTACCTTCTTTGACAGCCCCTTTCCGCACTTTCTCGCTCCATATTCTCTCCTTCATTGCTACTGCCATTTTCCCTTCCCCAATTTAAAAGGACTCCAGTGCTGTGTGACTGCCTCTGACAGCAGGGATTTAGCTATTAACTAAACCCAACACTTTGCACCAAACAATACCACAACAGTGTGGCCTAGACTGACACTCTCTGACACAGAAACTGGGGTCCAAAGCAGTGTAGAGCCAGTTTGGTCTAGTAGTTAAGGCACCAGACTAGAAAATGGGACACCGTGAGTTCAAGTCCTACTGTAGCAAGCTGGGTGACCTTGAACCAGTCACTCTCTCTCAGCTCAACCCACCTCACAGGGTTGCTGTTGTGGGGAAAATAGGAGGAAGGAGCATTATATATAAGTTCACCACCTTGAGTTACTTGTAAAAATAATAAAGGCAGGATATAAATAAATAAACAAACAAACCTTAGCAACTTCAACTTCTAAAATACCACATGCTGGCTGTGTGGAATTCTGGGAGCTGAAGTCTACACTACTTAAAAGTTACTGAGGTTGAGAAACTGGTCTAAAGTCTAAAGTCTGGAACTTAAACTATAGGTAATAATAGGATCTGGTAGCCTAAGAGTCAGTGAGGTTTCTGGGTAATGATAAAACTTCTTATGGTCACCTACTTTCAGATGAAAAGGCTGGAGAAAGCAAAGCATTGATGGTCCCGCTGCGTAGGAAGGCATTTTATAAATATTTTAATAAGGCAATCAACTTGCGGATTCCGATGCAGTCTCACTGCATGAATAGCATCTTTCACAATTCCTATCCAATGCTCTCTTTACAGTAGATGTAAAGAGTGTATTGTGGCCCCATTTCAACCATTTTAGTTAATCCTTTTTAGGAGTAGAAGGATTGCAAAGGAGCACCCCACTGTGTGGATTTTGACTTACAAATCTCTGGATCTAATTCTAAGAGATGTTAAGAGGGTCTGCATTTACATATGAGAATATCTTTCATCAGTATGCATTGTTAACTGAAAAGAAAGCTTTTACCTAGGAAACCTTGGGAAACAAAATACTTTGTATTTATAATACAATAGACTAATGGAGCTACTGTTCTGGAATTTGGCTCTAAATTGGAAGCATGCTGAGGGAAGGTCTAAAATGATGGATGGTGTAGAAAAAGCAGCGGAAGATTTTTATTTTTTTTTAAACACACACACACACACACACTCCCTTTCTCTCATAATTCAATGAATAGTAGGCAATCCAGAACAATCCAAAGGTGAAACTTGCTGCCTGAAGCTAAAGCAATGACCTTCATTTAAATGTGCTTTAACGTGAGCTAGGTCCACGGCGAATAAGGCTACCAATTGCCAAGAACCTCCACGGCGAATAAGGCTACCAATTGCCAAGAACCGTAAGTAAGATGCACCAGAGGTATTTTGCTTTTGAATACAAGATGCGGGGAAAATATATCTGCCAGCATTTTTTGAGGTTTTCTCCTGCTGCTGATAGATGTTTGGTGAGGCACTGTAGAAACAGAACGATGGATTCACAGGCTTTCAGTATGCTCTGACATGGCTCTTTTTATTTTGTGGTTCCAATTTCAGACAGAACTTACTAATTATCAAAGTCCACATTTCCTACTGATTGGTGATGCTAAAATCAAGAGACTACAGGTAGTTCTTGACCTAGGATCACAATTGACCCCCAAATTTCTGTTGTTAAGGGACCTTTGCCCCATTTTATGACTTGCCATAGTCAAGTGAACCGCTGCAGTTGTTAAGTGAATCATGTGGTTGTTAAGCGAATCTGCCTTCCCTGATTGACTATGTCTGTCAGAATCTGGCTGGGAAGGTTACAAATGGTGATCACATGACATTGGGATAGTGCAACCATCATAAATACACATCAGGGGCCAAGCGGTCAAATTCTGATCACGTGACGACAGGGATGCTGCAATGGTTACAAGTGTGAAAAATGGTCATAAATCATGTTTTTCAGTGCCAATTAAACTTTGACCGCTCACTAAACCAATGGTTGTAAGTCGAGAACTACCTGCAAATGCACCCATGCTCTCAAGTGTTTAAAGGATAGGCAATATTTGTAAGAAGAAATATGAAGGCAACTGAACAAAGAGTACATATGAAAGAGAATCTGAGAGAAATTGAAGAAATATAAACATTAAAATGTATAGATTTAATTGTATGAAGGCTGAAGGGGAAGTCTGTAGGAAGAGGCCTTTGTCCCAATATAAACTGTTTATCAATCAGCAAGGAATGGCAGTTTACATGACCTCAGAGTAATGTTAACGGCTCCAAATGCCTGTTCATTCTGGCTCTCGGCCAATAGCCAACTGACTGTATGTAGCCAATAAGTACACGTATGTTTACAATGGAATAAAGTTTTAATCCTGTGTGAAAGGAAGCTGTGCTTGATGAGCCAGCCGAAGCAGGAATGTCAAGCAAATATCACCACAATTGTCTGAATTGACCCTGATACAAGGTTCATTGCAGAGCTATTTAATTTGGGACTTCAACATCCTTGTTTTTATTTACTCAAGTAGGTTAGGCCAGAGTGCTGTAGGCCAATGTACACCTGTTGGTCAAGGCTGTGGTTTATCAGCACGCAAGCTTGTGTACACAATAGAGTCCAAATGTTTTGACAGAATTCATTCCGGTATTTTAAAAAAAGCTGCATCCAGTACTAGTGAAACAGAAAGCAATCTGTGTAACTCTCTTCTACTATGGACCTAATTTAAAAGGCCTTGCTCTAATATATCACCCCCAATCATTTCTTTCTGAAGGAGACCAAGTCATTTACAGCATAGTTGGGCAATCCAGACTAAATCTACAATTTACCTCTTTGTAACACTGTGCCAGGTGCTGTAGTGAATTCATGCATATTCTGGGCCCTTCGCTCTATTCCCTTATTATTGCTTTTAGGTTATTTCCAGATCATATCTTGTTCTCCAATTCTTACATCTACCCGTTCTGCAATTATGCCTTTGTTTGCAGAGTCAGATATTCCAAACTGAAGCAGAGGCACAAAATTGTTTGTCATTAATCATAATATTCTTTCCTCCTTCCATTTCTAATACTCAACCGACTTTTATCCCTTGATCATATGCAGCATATTGAAAAGATGTTCAATCCTGTAAAAATTGGAATATATGAACATGTAAAGAAGTCTTGGAACAATTTCCAGCTTGAGGAAATTTAGGTCACATACATATTAGTAGATCAAAAGAAGATGGAATAGTATTTAATTAGTGTGTTATTCACTAAGAGGGGAATAATGTAAATATGAAATATTATCTAGACCATCTTTTATTATTTTGAAGAAAAATACATTTTTCACCCCGTGACATGTAGCTTAAAGAAATAATCTGGGGTTTTTTGTTTTGTTTTGTAGAAAAAAATATTTTAAGAAAAAGGAAAGTATATGAACAATAGCTTGTTAGTGTGTCGTTAAAGTGTCAGGAAGTCTTTGTAGACAGACTGGTTCAGTGATGGAAATTAATTTATCTGCCCTGCACTGAATCTCAGGCACATGCTGTTTGCAAGGAACTCTCAGAGCAGCTAGTGATTATAGTTGACCATTATTCACTTCCTAATTGCTGATCTTGGTCTGCTGCTGTTCCTTGCATTTTATTTCCTGCTGAAGGGTGCATACAAACTAGAGAATTGTAAAGTTCAAAGAAATCAACGGTAACTTAGGTCTAAGCTTGTGCATGACAAAAGAATCTCCATACTTCACCATTAAGCTTGTGTAAATCGTGGAAGAGCAGAGAATACTAGCAGCACAATTAAATAGCAGACATTGCTCCTGTGGTGCTCTCTCTCTCTCCCTCTCTCTCAATTGCATCCCAAACAGCTTCTTGGTTAGCTGACTGAAAAGATGCTTGGAGAGAAGATAGTAGAAAAGCAGAAATGGACATGACTGAGCATTGGCAAGAGTTCACATCTGAGCCTTTGGGGTAACATTAAGAGTGGCAAAACACTCATTCTTCCCTATGTTTACTGCATCCACAAAGTCCTATATAACAGTAGATGTCCAAGGCTCTTTGAGGGAAAGATGGATGCAACTAAGTAATTAGGCAGAGTCTGCTGTGGTGAGCAAGCATCTTATGTTGCAATATGGGGTTCTTCTGGTTTATGGACCTCAAAGGAAGTGGATGGTGGAGTTGTGTAATTTGCATTGTGTCAGCTATGAATTAGAAGGCATAGTCTTGAAACAAAATATTGTCTGACTTTCTTAGTGTTTAAAAAAAAACACAGAAAAATAAAATGGACTCCTTTCACAACAGAAACCATTCAAACTTTCCTGCATTGTGACCTTGAAAATTATCTTCTTTTCCCTCATCCATCAACAGTCTCATCAACAGACTCAATTTATTTCCTAATTCTAGCAATCGGCTTCAGTCGATCTCCTCCCAATCCATGATCACTGTTCTCGATTGATCACTGTTCTCTGTAGATCACATGACTCAACATAAGGTTCTAAGGTGAAGTTTGAAAAGAGTGTCATTGGTGATTCTATATTGTCACCAGCAGGTTTGTGCAGAAAATATTGCAATTGAAAAATAAATCTTTCTGATGCTGGAAAAACAAATTTCATATACAAGTAGGTCTAAGGGGTAGAGGTTGTTGTTGTTGGTTTTTTTGGGGGGTGAGCGGGGGGGGTTGCTGGCTTTTTTCCTGTAATTTGTATTGAGGATGCCAAGAAAATTAAACAGGCTTCCTTTTCCCTCCATTTATATCCTTTCTAATTATCTATGTCCTCTTTTCAACACACTTTTCTCTTCCTATTTTCCCCATAACAACAACTCTATGAGGTTGGTTGGACTGAGAGAGGGGCTGGTCCAAAGTTATCCAATTGGCCCTCACGGCTAAGGTGGGACTAGAACTCACAGTCTCCCGGTTTCTAGCTGGGTGCCTTAACCACTAGACCAAGTTAGATAAACTTTGTTTAGATTTAGATGGCAGGACTTTGCCCTTCTGGTTCTATCATTCTTCTTGGTGGCATTTGATATCATGAATAGTGGTATATTACTGGATTGTTTTCTTGAGTTTTGAGTATTCTGTTTTATGGTGATTCCTATTCCGAGTGGCAGGTTTCCAATCAATGGTCATGGGGGAAAAGACCTTGAGGCAACCAGTAGTCCCATATGGCATCTTAAGCCTTCCCCCACCCCCATCGAATTACTCAATAAATACAGGAAGCTGCTGGGAATGGCCAACCATCAGTTCAGGATGAATTATCATCAAGATGTTGATGACACCCAGTTCTACATACCGGTAATTGCCCTGAGCCAAAATCGTTAATGTCTGGAAGCTATGAGGAACTGAATGGGCTGAAGCAAGCTGAAATAAACCTGATGATGTTGCAGTTGCTGTTTGTGGGCAACAAATGGAGAAATCCTATATTATTGGCCCTAGCGGTGACTCAGGATGAGGTCATGCTGCCCTCCCTCCCTCCCAAAAAAGAGGTGATTTGTGACTTGAAAGACCTCCTGGATTCTTAAGTCCTGTTAATGCAGCAACTGAGAAACTGTGGAAAAGTGGCCGGGGGGGGGGGGGGAAGGGGTTGACAACCAGATTAAGCCAGTCTCCAGGTTATAACTCAGTCTGGACCAGTGAGCTCTGGTGATGGTAACTCACAACTGATCATCATCTAGTTGATCTACTATATCAGCTTTTTGAGGACCACCAAACTTGAAAACCAAAGGTATTAATACTAAAACTACATTTATTACTGTATTACAGTACCAGAATAGCAATAGCACTTAGACTTAGTATATACCGCTTCACAGTGCTTTTACAACCCTCTCTAAGCAGTTTACAGAGTCAGCATATTGCCCCCAACAATCTGGGTCCTCATTGGAAGGATGGAAGGCTGAGTCAACCTTGAGCCTGGTGAGATTAGATCTGCCAAATTGCAGTCAGCCGGCAGTCAGCAGAAGTAGCCTGCAGTACTGCATTCTAACCACTGCACCACAATCTTGCAAGTCTGAATGTGCCTCCCCCCTGCCTTTATTCTAAAGCGAACTAGAGAGGCAAGTCTCAAACATTTCTCAAATTACATTCCTGCTTTGGATATATATTCCTTGACCATTGTCTTAGCGGAATGTCTCCCCCCCCCTTCCTCAAGGTTATTCACACCATCAACTACATACTATAATACACACTACACATGGCTGCCTTTGGAAACAACTCAGAAACTTCAGCTGGTACAAAATAACATGGCTATACTGCTGGTGAAACAACTCTATTAGTGTAAAATAACATTAATTTTAAAGTTGCTGAATTGATGTAATCTTGATCTGGGGGAAGGGTAGGTGAATTATTAAATGTAGTGCGGGACTTCCAGAAGAAATCACACAGTCCCAAGAAAGAGATTAGTGTTGTTGTTCATTGTTCCAGTAGGACTGCAATGCACTATAATTATTTCCAAATAAATATAGTAAATCTTCAGATACATGGAAATCAAATTGAAGTAGAGCAATATATCTTAGTTATATTACAAGTCTGTTTTTTTTACATTGCTTACCTGAGAATTAAAATCCTGCAAAATGAAAACTTTTCTAAAAGTAACAACCTGAAGGCTCAAAAACTTGCTCAAACTGGAATGTTCCCAAGCTCCAGTGAAGCTGCTTATAGTGCCTTGGGTGAAAAGAATTTGATGTCCTTCAGCATATTTTATGTATAAATAATTATGAATTGTGTTCTGCTTGAGGAAAAGCAAGAGTTACAAAAATCCTTGATGTAGTTCTAATAACAATAATACCACTCTCAAACTATCATTTCCCCCATGGTTTGAGGCTAAACACCAGTTTTTTATATAACAGATAAGAGAACAAACTATAATAGACCAAATAAAGCAAAATTTTAAATCCTATTATTTATTTATTTGACTTATGAGGCTGTCCATCTTGTAAATTTTAACTCTGGAAGGATAAAAACATGTTGAAACAATATTAGCAAAGAATAAAAATTTACAATGGTCACCGAGGATAATCCCCAACAAAACAATTAACAAAACCTCTCAACAGGCACTTCTTAACTTCAAGCCCTGCAGCATATCCAGGTCTTCAACATTTTACAACATGCACATTATAGGAGATATCTAAGATAAGAGTGACCATAAGCAGCAGTCTTACTCTTGGTTCTCAATCCTTCTTGAAAAACACTATTATTTCTCTTGACTTAAAAAGAAGAGCATGAAAGGACATAAGCTGACTAAAAAGAAAAGAAAATAAGTAGTATATAGATTGAGCTCCTAAAATGTTTAGATCCACTAAATCCCTTTATCTTCTACTCCAATTGTAATAAAACCTTGAGGAAGGATGGGCAGCAAAAAAATTAAAAAATAAATTGAATAAATAAATAAAATGAGATATCATTAAAATATTATCATGCAATAAGGAATAATTTTGTTTGGATGATGGTTTTGAAATCATAAAAAAAATTGCCCCATAAATAAGATACAGTTGTTGTACTACAGTTGTACTAGCTAGAATATTTTAAGAAGTGGTCTGTTTCATGAAATTCAAAGAAAATATCGTGGAAGGGTGTGTCTTTCAATTAGTACAACCTTCTTTGATTTCCAGTATAAAACATAAATCTTGCATAGAGCTAGAACATAGTATAGATATCATTCAATTTTTGAAAATAAAATTATCTCTATCTAGACAACTTAACGCCCATTAGGTATATATACTGAAAGAGATAGGGTTTTCCCATCACTAGCCAGCAACTTGCCTGCAAAAAGAAAAGAAACAAAAATATAAGATAAAAAAATTAATTGGAGAATCAGGTGAAGAGAAGAAGTGGAAAGAGCAGAATGGGATACTGAGCAGGTGGAATGAAGCGAAAGTGTCAAGAAGTCAAATGCAATGATGGTACCTACTAGGAGGTGAAAGGAAAAGTAAAGTTTTTCACTACCACATCCACTGGAAATGTGTCAGGGGAGGAAAGGCTACTCTTGCCTGCCCTGGGCAATTATTCTTAGTCATCACTGCCACATTTTACATTGTAGAACACCATGTAATTTAAGAGCAACAACTAAGAAGGATCTTAAACAGGGGTGCCCATCCTTGGCAACTTTAAGACTTGTGGACTTCAACTCCCAGAATTCCACAGCTAGCCATGAGGAATTCCATGCTGGCTGGGGA
>JANHFL010003971.1:92139-102155 GCA_032468155.1 Oxyrhabdium leporinum | reverse complement strand
GGAGGGAGGGGGATATAAAGACAATATCCCCTCTGAAGAAAAGGAAGAGGTTGGCAAGGGTAGAGGGGAAGAAGCTGCCTAGCCCATTTGAATTTCATCTGACCACTTGAAATTCTGATTGCATCTGATGAATCTTGTTTAGACAATATATTGCCAGCCTGAGAATCACATGGTTAATCAGAGTTCTAATCTGCTATCCATCAGCCTATGCCAGCGCTGTAACTTCCAATCAAATTTATAGGTTATGTGGGTCACACACATCTCTGAACAACTAAATGCACAGATCTCCCATTTAGAAGCAGGCAGATTCTCAAAGGCTGATGTGAGGGCCACTGGATGTAAGGAGACTATTCAGTGCTTTATGAAAGCTTCTGATAAACAGCTGCTAAATTATGGCCTGTGGACATGGCACAATGTTCTGAAAGCGCATTAATGGCCCAATAAAAGGGTGATTGTTCATGCCAAACCCTAAAAAGGATAGCCGGGCTTGCCATACATTGTCAGAAACATTAACAAATACTGACATGTCTGTGACTTCTCTCTCTCAACAGTTAAAAGCATTTCCCAGGCGTTAAAACACGCCGGTGATGACCAGAGAACACAAACGGTTTCATTTTCTTAAAGTACTATTTACTGACAATCAAATGATGGGTGCATTTTAAAAAGTATCTTTTCACAAAATCACTTTTGAAAAGCAGCATTAGCATACCCATGATACTATTTAAAAAAAAATATTATAGAAAGATATACGTATTCGGGTAGGCATGTGTATGTGTATCTTGATTAAAGTAAGTTTCTCTTGTCCAGTCATGTCCAACTCTAGGGGACGGTGTTCACATCGTTTCTTAGTCAAGGGAGCCAGCGTGGTCCAAAGACACTTTCAAGGTCATGTGGCCAGCATGACTATACACCAAGACGCATGGAACGCTATTACCTTCCCCATCATGGTGGTACCTATTTATCTACTTGCATTTGCATACTTTTTAAACAGGTAGGTTGGCAGGAGCTGATGTAAGTAATGGGAACTCATTCTGTGGTGCGGCACTTGGGTCTTGAACCCAGGCCATCACAGACGCTTTAACTGCTGAGCCATCGCCCCCTCTATCTTGATTCCATGTAAGTTAGTACACTATCTTTTTTCATATTGCATATACTTATCTCACAAGAATTCAGAGAGGGGGTTTGGTTCCACCCACAATTACAAAACAATCCTCTTTAGCCTCCTAATTACCTTTTTTAATATTCCTTTATGTATTGATTCAGACTGGACTCCTGGGAACTACATGGCAAGTCCATGTAACATTTTTGGAAATGGTGTCCTACTGCCTTCTTCCTATTTCCTGTGGCCTGAGAGTAACCCAAAGTCACCTAGTTTTGTATCTAAGGCAGAACTAGAACTCAGATCTTCCCATTCCTAGTCCAGCGCTTTAACTACTACACCAAACTGCCTTTCATTGCATTTATATTCCACTTTTTTTCTCCCTCTGCAAGCTAAAGATAGTGAACTAACAAGTACTTTGTCTATCCTCAGAATAACTACTTGTTTGGGAGAGAATGACTGAGTCACATTTTGGTAAGATTCACAGTCAAATGGAAGCTTGGTTTGAACTTAGTTTTTTACAATCCTAACCCAATCCTACTCCAGTATCCTAAATACTTTTTTAGACTAGAGCCAAATATAATTGTACCTATAGTTGAGGTGGCCTATGCTCCACACGTTTTTCTATCAATTTTATGTATTCAGAATTGTCATTTGCACAAACAGCTAATTTATTCGTATGGATTTTATGTTCTTACTGATCTACAAAGATATGTATAGAAGTAGATAAACCACCTGGTAAGTAAGTGGCCCTCCAGTTATTAAATTTCAATCCCAGCCTTCTTGCGCATTTCTTAGTTTGCCCAAGCCATTCAGTTTTACTAGCAAGTCAACAACTTCTAGAGGGCTGTAGGTTCTCTTTCTCCGGATAATATTCAGGGATGGCTCAAGCAAGAATAGATGCTTAAGTGTTAAGTAACATTCAGGGAGTTTTTCTGAACGCACGTATTCACAGAAAGTGACTTTGTCTTTAATTCCTTATCTTAGGCCAAGGGAATGCTGACTGGGGAATTCTGGGAGTTGAAGTCCACAGGTCTTAAAGTTGCCAAGTTTAAAGAGACCCCTGCCTTAGGCAATAGCCACCTATAAGATATGCTGCTCCAGGATTGGCCCTGAACCCCAATTATTCCATTATATTGTCTCTTTTTGACGGCTGAACCATTTCATTTCCTGCTCAGCTGAGGTGCACTTGAAAGTTCTGCTAAACTGGTGGTTTATTTGCGATGAGATGGCGTGATTCTGTCACTGCTGAGGCTGAACTGCTTCCCGAGCTGCACAGAGACAGTCTTCGCCCTACCTCCGAGGCTTCAAAAACTAGCTTCAGCTGCTCTTTTGAGAGGGAAGGTGGGGGATGGATTTTCAACCCATCCCAACAGGATCCGCTGTGGGGCTCTTTCTGCAGACAGTCAGACAAATGAATGCAACATGAAGGAGGGAGGGTGCAAGTAATTTATTTCTTCCCTTTAGCATAGAGTGAGAGTGAGATGTTGTTGATAATGCTGTTGCTACAGGACCTGCAGCAACTGGAAAGGGGACAATGATTTCTTTCTTTCTTTCTCCTTTGTTCTCAGCATTGTGAGATTGACAGACTTAAGGACATGGACCTGCATTAAGACTTCACATATATCTCTCCGCCCTCCCCTCCCAGCCCACTTCCTTCTCTGGAATCACAGAAGGTTAGTTGATAATCACATTACTCAGTATGAAACTATCGTTTTTTTAAAAAAAATCAGATTTAGTTAAGGCAGCACATTATTGCAGGAGTTGAGCCAAACAGCTTCCAAAATCAAACACATCTCAAATTCACCAACAGATTGGTCTGGTTTCAATATTTTTTATTTATTTGTTTGTATCCCACCTTTACTACTTTTACAAATAGCTCAAGCAGGCAACGATATCCAACAAAACTTTTTCCTCCTATTATCCCCACAGAAACAACCCTGTGAGGTGGGTTGGGCTTAGAGAGAGTGTCTGGCCCAAGTTTATCTAGCCAGCTTTCATGGTTAAGGAAGTACTAGAACTCATGGTCTCCTGCTTTCTAGCCTGGTGTCTTAAGCACTAGACCAAACTGGATCTATCAATGTTTATACTGATGTTTGGTTTCACTATTACAAAAAGAAACCCCTAAAGTATCTTATGTTTTATTAGAATATAATTCTTTACAGTACCATACAATATCACCTATATAACTAGGCAGAAGCTTTTTGGAAGCAGTAGCACCTCTCTGGAAACCATCTGCATGCAGTGTACTTCTTTTTGTTCCTACAATCTTGAGCTTTTTCCCCCCCTAACTATTTGGGCAATTTTACCAAACCCCAATTATATTGGCTTATACAGACTTGAACCTAAGCAGCTTGTCCTCCCAGAGTATTGGTATTAGAGCTCTCTCTCCAAATATGCACAGTTGGTAAATTAACTAAGCACCCTGGTGGGTCTGAATATGGGGATTATATTCCAAGTAAATGTATCAGAATAATTGTCTTCAAAACAGTTTCCTGATGCCCTCCAGATGTTAACTGAGAATATTGGGAGTTGCAGATCTAGCAATTTTGGAAGACAGCAGGCTAGGAAACTGGCATTTTAAAGCAGTTTTTCTTTGGCACTATCTTTCCTGATGTACTTTATTAATATAAATGTAGTTTATTTTACAAGTAAAACTGAAAGCAAGTTTTAAGTATTTTTGAATTTCTAGATATGCTGATTAACATATAGACTTGAGCCATTAATGAAAAAGTGTGCTAGAGCTAAAGGAAATATTTCCTTCTAGTCCCCAAATCTAAAATAATAATAATAATTTTTAAAAATTGTTATACAGCAAATTACTGCTGGTTAAATACAAAAGCATGCCTCCTATAAATATATTTGTATGTTTACAGTTCTATGCACATCCAAAGCCAGGTAAAAATAACCATGTTAGTAATAATATGAAATTCAGAGTCAAGAAATGAATTTAGAATATGAAAAGCTTTAAACAAAAATGCCCAGATTGACTATAGTTTGAAAAATTGGTCTCCCTGTACAAGGTTACTGTTATGGTTTGTGCTTCAAGTTTCAATTCAAGGCCTTTTTATGTGATCTTAATTTAAATTTGCAGTATATAGTTCTGTCAATGGCCAGATTCTATTCAAAGCGTTTAAACCTGCATCATACAGCACAGGGAATTACAGAAGCAAATGCTTTTGACTGAAACTGAGCAGCACAATATATCACAATACTTGCAGCAGCCAAATGATCTCAGATACTAATGATAAGGTTAGACAATCAACAAGGCACTATGTTGCTTGTAAGTTGCTCTGCATGTCTAACCTGCCAGTGTGTTAAGTATAATTACCAAAGTATTATATCCCCTAGTCTACAGGTGTTATCCAACTGCAATTCAGAGAGAAGTAATCTCCTGAAAATATAATCCTCCAGTTATTCAGAAGGATACAACTGAAAAAAAAATAGAATATGACCATAATCCATTCGTTTAAAGACAGACCACACAAACACTTTCTTATACTTACGCCTTTGAGGGAAAAATGTGCAAAAAAAATTAAAGAAGATACCTCGTAATAATATCTCAATAAAGCCATCTTTGTAGACTGCCAAATTGCGTACCTCAGAAATTATCTGGAAATATACTCTAATTAGATTTTATTACAAGAAGAATTGGCAAATGCATACAATACTTGTTCTTACACACCCTGACCAGACTTGATATAGTTAAATATACCCAACACTCTTCATCCTGACCAAGGCAAAGACAAGAACCTCCACCCTTTTAACAATTTGTTGAAGCCATATTGTGGGTGAGGCTGCTTTTAGCTATCTTTCAAACAGATCAGAAGAAAATGAATCTTTGAACTTTTTTACAGTAGAGATGATGGAGTGATATCCCTCTACTAGTGTTTAATGCTCAGGTTCTCTCTGTCCATCATACTCAATTATCCATAATACCTGCTAATCAGACCTAATCGCTGAGCCTAAAACTGAACATATATTGAATTTATAAACAAAGAAAGCCAATCTCCAGTCATAGATCCAATGCTACTATATCCAAAAAGCTCACGATTAATATATATGTACAGTATATATAAACACATATACTGATAAACAGAGTATTTTTCAAAAGTTATTGGAGTTGAACTCAGTGAAAGCCCAGTTTGTCTTGTAACAAAAGAGTGGCAAGAAATGAGCAAAGGGTAGAGCAGAAGGCAGTTTCTAATAGTATCCACTGGTTGCAGCCCTACTAGTAGGCCAAACCAAATAATTCCCAAAAACTAGAACTATACTTTCTTAAGATTGGCTCATAATAATATAATTCTGCAAGTCTGATCATGCTGTACCTCTTCTCTTCTGATATCCTAATGAATCAGGGATCTGTCTGCCTGAGGCACTTTCAAACATTACCTTGTTTCTCAACGCATAAAGAATGTTCTACCTAGGTAGCAGTACTTGCTTTTTTTTCACTATGTCATCTTCCTTACTCTTTGCAACCAGTACCATGGAAGAGCAGGTCATCTGGATTTCATAGCCCAGGTAAGATAGCAATACTTTACTTCATCTTCTCAACCAGGAAGAGAATTGTCTGAGGATGTGAAGGGAGATCTCATAGGAGCCAATCATGCTGCTGTTTCAAATGCAGAGAAGAAGTGTCCATATGACCCTCTTCCTCCCTTTCTACCTACCCTCAACTGCAGCCTTTGTGAGGACCAGGGCTTGACCACTTGAATTCTCTCACTCATCTGAAAGCTTGCCCTGGAGGACCAAAACACTCTTTACCCTACTGTCAACACTAGTGTTGGGATAAGTGATAAGTTTTGCTCTCCTAATGGAGTTCCTCCCCTCCAACAGCTGCCCCTAGAACTCAAAATGCAAATAATCATGCCAGAAAAAAGCAACCAGACTCACTCGTGATTAGTCCCAAACAGAAGGTTTATTTCTAGTTACCTGGTTACAAGAATCTCACCAGACTGACTGCATTCCCTTGCATCAGATAAGGCTTCAGGAATTCTGGGGTAGTCAGGACTGGGCCGCTTGCTTTAGTGCAAAAACTCTAAACTCGGCCCCCTCTTAACACCTCCTCCAGTCTGGCTGGAGATTCCACCACACATCACCCTCCTTTAAAAAAAAAAAAAAAGAAATGCGGGGGAGGGCTTTTTTGGGAGTAAGAGAAATTATCGTTGTAAGAAATTGCAGGTGTGAGAAATTTAATTCCACTTTCCAAATACCAATTAAGGTCTAAATCAAGACTGGGTTTTTTTCCATTTAAGGCTCATAATATACAGAGAAAATAATACACCGTTTGGATTGAAAGGGAGAAAATTACATTGAAAGACATAAAATCAAGTTACGAAGAGATGGAGAACTATGGCACAATTAGCCACAGGAAATCACAAGAACTGTAAAAAAAGTTGTGTGTGTGTGTGTTTACATAGTTATTGATGCAAAATATATTAAACTGCACTTCATTTCAAAGTCTTCAGCATTTGATTCATGAGATTTGGACACTTGTTTGTGTTTTTCCCAAAGAGAGAAGGTGGGAGAGAATTACACAACTTGTAAGTTTGTGTAATCATTCTAGCGAAGTTTGTTCAATCAGCCACCATTATGTCTTCTTGTGCTCTCAAGATGCACCCAGAACCATCTTGAAAAAAAATCTGTCCAAGAATCAGGTACCTGTGTAAGATTATCCAGCAAAGTTCAAAGACAAAAGTGATTAAGCAAACCTCTCATTTTCAAGCACACTACCCATTCACCATAGCTACTAAAGCATTCTAAGTCTCTTGAGGCAGGAGATGACAGATTCCTGTAGTCGTTCGCTCAGGGCAAGTAGTGATATTCAGAGAACTAGTGACAAAGAACGTGCAAATCTGATCATGTTTCCGGCTATCACTGAACAGGATAGACTGACATCTTTGTAACAGCTACTTGCGGAGGAAACATGTGAATCCCACTTTTACAAGTTACACCAAACAAAATTTCAAATAAGTTCTCCCCAAATGACTTTTCATACAAAGGTCAGGCATAAAAACCTTTGTTTTCTATTTCTTCCTCCTCCAAATCCTACTTAAACAAGGATTGTAATATTTCTGATCCCACAATCTTCTGTGTTCCACATCCAGTGCCTTCAAACAGCTTCACAATTTTTCCAGAGGAATGATGATTTGTAATAGGACAGAGGGGATTGTTAAATACTTGGAAACTAATATTAGCCATATTTAATACATTCAATAAAATAAAATATTGTTTATCCTGGCCCCATTCATTTCTTGAACAGGTCCTATCACGGCACTGAAAATCGATAATCTGGTAATGTAAGTAATATAAAAATACTTTTAATAAACAAATAAGAGCTTCAGTCTGGAAACAGATGACAAAGAATTATACTAACTCATTCCTGTTATTATTTAAAAGTGAATAGGAAAAAAATTAGAAGTACTTTTGACTGTAAAATAGATGGAGGTATGTGAAGGAAGAAAAAAAAAATAACAGTGGTCAGATTTGTGAAAGCTAACCATAAGTCATCCGGTGACAAGACATATCCAGAGAAAACCACATCTTTGCTTCCTTAATGCTCTTTTTTAAAAAAACATCTTTGTGGTTTTGCTGCCACTGAGTAAAAACTGAAGCCTTCTGTAGGCCTGTGAGTCTTACAATTTCCATACACTTGATTGGCAACATCGCTACTCCTTGAACTTCCTCCCATATTAACGTTACCCAATTTTGTATTCTGCTAATGGAAGACAGCAACCCTACGTGCTGCTGTAGTGGATGATGGTGTAAAGGGATTCAAAGCAGTTATTCTCTAAATAAGCATATCGTCTAGATCTGTAGAATATATCCTAATTTAAACAAATCAATAATTACAGAATCCTTAATGCTTTGGACTCAGCACACCCTTACTTTAATGTATTATAGGTTTATATCCTAATATGTGAGTCAGTGGTTAAAGGCACTACGTTAGAACCAGGAGACCCTGTGTTCTAGTCCTACCTTATGTGCAATGAATATCCTAACATATTTCTAAAGCTGGGAGCAAATAATATTTTTTCCTTACTAGCTTTGTCCTTAATCGCTCTATGCAGTACATGTGGGAGCTGGAGGGTTATCCCTTTGGTCCGCTGCAGGGTCCATCTGAAGCCTTGGTTGCTACTTGGAATGAGGGGGCAGCTGAGATCTTGAATCAGATCACACCCATGGAGCCTTTCTCCTCTCAAGGATTCTGTCGTTTCCCCATAGCTTATGGGGAAACTGAGGGAGATGAAACAAGAAAAGTGACATCTTGAGGACTGCTGATACTCAACAAACTTGACGAAACATGAGTTGGAGCTGCTATTAAGGCCTACCCTGTGGCAGTACTTCTCTGCCCTAATTGTACTCATAGACTGCTATCCTCCAGCCCTGTTTTGGGTGACATGAGTCCTCCTGGGTAAGAGGGGTAAACAAATCTTCTTACAGGGATGTACAAAGGGATTTGTCCAACATCTGTTGGATAAAATCATTTGGATTCGTTCCCAGTTGGACGCTGACTTTGTCACAGTGCCAGAGGAGATATTTAGAAAAGAGTCTTTCCTGGTTATCTGGGAACAGTTTGAACCTGTTGGACCCGAGGAAACAGACAAGGTCTCAGACTGTGAATACAGTCACCTGCTTTTTGGATCCATGCTCCTCCTGGCTTGTTAAAATGGCCTGGATGGTGTCATGCAAGTGGGCTTTGGAGATGATTAGAGATGTACAGTTGAGTATCATCTATAGCATCTTCTCTGCGTGATTAGGTTGTTCCTTTGCCCCTCAAAAAGGTTGCAGTTCTCCCCCTCCTCAAGAAGCCATCACTGGACCCAATTATATGAACAATTTTCATCCAGTATCTAATCTCCAATCTCCCCTTTTGGAGGAAGATGGTAGAGAAGATGATAGAACAACTTCAAAGGATCTTGGGGGAAGCAGATTATCTGAATCCTTTTGAGTCAGAATTCAGACCCAGAAGAGCATTGGCTGCACTTATGGATGACTTCTGGCATGGGAGGATGGGGTTAGTGCATCCATCCTTGCTCTACTTCAGGGGTCCCTAACCCCTGGACCGCAGCCAACTACCTGGCCATAACCTATTTAAAACTGGGCCAAGGGCTGACGCACGCGCACAACTCAACTCACACAAGCGGCAGGCCAGCACACACACTTGCAGCCAAGTGAGAGTCGAGCTGTGCAAGTGCACCAGCCCGGTTCCACTCTCCCCCTCCCCAGCTGCAAAGGTTGAGGACCGCTACTCTATTTGACCTCTCAGTGGCTTTTGATGTCACTGGCCATAGTATCCTTCTGAATGAACTCAGAGGTTAAGGATGGGCAACATGGTGTTCTGCTGGTTCATTACCTTCCTTCAGGGTTGAATCCAGTCAGTGATGATAGGGGAGGAGAGGTCCTACCCTCAGGCCCTGATATGTGGGGTGCCACAGGATTCAGTGCTTTCTCCTCTCCTTTTTAACATCTACCTGAGACCACTCGGTGAGCTCATTCATCAGTGAGCTCATTCATCGCCATAGGATGAGTTATCGTTGATATGCTGATGTTACTCAATTATACATCTCTATCCCTGGCAAATTAAGCAATGACATGATCATCTTAACCTGATGCTTGGAGATATTGGATGGAGAACAACAGACCTCAGCTAAACACTGGCAAGACTGAGTGATTTTGGGTTTTTAGAGCTGGTAAAGAGTGACTGACCTAGAGTCAGCCTGCTAGTTTCATGTCTAATACAAAACCATTTTCCAACCTGATACTTTAATCGTTACATCAAACTGGCTCTTAACAGTTTCTAGATATATACATAATTAATCAGTTATTTAAAAGGCATACAATTAAGTTCACAACTTTAGAAACTGACTATAATAAATCTCCCTAAAAGCTGTAATGTAAAGATATATCCTTTCAC
>JANHFL010003971.1:69239-92039 GCA_032468155.1 Oxyrhabdium leporinum | reverse complement strand
AGTTTATGGACTAGTTTATATATTTTTTTATTTTTGTAAGAAGTTGTACTTTTGTAAGAAGCCCTGTCTGAGATCTAGGGGAGCTGTTGCGTTAAAGAAAGGGTTACTTACTTCATACAGAAAATAGTTTCTTTTCAGTGCAGCACCTTGGATTACTTCCTATCAGGATGTAAGAGACCATTTACAGCTTAAAAAAATGAGGATGTCTTCGGAGAAAAATGAGGAGTGGGAAAGAAACAAGAAGTATTCTTTTTCAATTCTAGGAATCTAGAGGGGGGAAAAAGAGTACCTGCATTTTTATTCAAATGTAAAATATAGGATGCTTGATTTTATAGCATCCTTTATTTTTCTGTTTTCTTCAGTTTACAGGATTTTCTTCTAATCCTCACCAAGAACTTATCTGCTCTTCCCAGACTACTTTAACTGGACCAATTCTCTTTTCTAATTTCATTCTCCCTTCTTTCATTTACTTATTGTCCCAAAGTTCTTCCTTGCTTCCCTTTTGCTTGGGAAAAATATTTGTGGTAGCATACTGTAATCTCTGTGCTTTATCAGTATTCTTCACAGAGGGAATCTAACCTGAGAAAGGATGAGTAAGTGAGTGTATAGCTTTACTAGAAAAAGAGATTTATTTTAGGAAATGCTTGATAGGGATAGGCAAAGCCTAATACCAAGCTTGCTACACCTTGCAGAGAAAGGAGGCAGTCTAAGATTAGCAAACTCAGAGGCAGGCAGAGGGACAAATATTTTGTTTTCTATATATAGGTAGTCCTCAACCTACAACCACAATTGAACTCAAACATTTATGTTGCTAAATGAGAAATTTGTTAAGTGAGTTTTGCCCCATTTTACGACATTTCTTGCCGCATTGTTAAGTGAATCACTGCAGTTGTTAAATTATTAACCTGGCTGTTAAGTGAATCTGGCTTCCCCATTGACTTTCTTTGTCAGAAGGTCGCGAAAGGTGATCACATGCCTCCCGAACACTGCAACTGTCATAAATGTGAGTCAGTTGTAAAGCATCTGAATGTAAATCACGTGACCATGGGGATGCTGCGACGGTCAGTGCCATTGTAACTTCGGTCACTAAGTAAACTGTTGTAAGTCGAGGACTACCTGTACATCCCACTTCCCCTTGAGGTCAGTAGACTGTGAGGCACTGAAGAGTTAGTCTTAATTCTAATGAAAGAGCATATTTTTCCCAATAAAAGATCTCGCTAGGCCCAATTATTTTCAAGTAAAGCTTGAAGGTTATGTCTGAGACCTCTGAGACCCAAAAAGTGTAGATAATATTGAGGAAGATGGTTCCGTGCTTTTCCGCCTTTCTTGCATTTCCTTTGTTGGATGATCTATGTGTCCTCCAAGCCAGGAACTACATTTGAAATGTGAGTTAATGATCAAGTTTGGTGCAATCCCCTTGCTTTCTTTCCCTGGTAAACCCACCTTCTCCATTTTTTAATGGAGAGAACCTAAGATATATTGTCTTCTTTATTGCATGCATGTATGAATACTGCAGAATAATATTAATCCATGCCAATAATTAGTGACTAATTTTCATAATTGCACACGAAATAAAAAAACAAAAGATCATCACTAAACATTCTAGCAGAGTCACAAACCTATACTGCACATATAGAACGGGAATGTGCTGTTTTGGGTAGGGCTGAAAACAAAGTCAGAAGAAAAGAAAGTCCCCTATGTGTAAAAGGAAAAGGAAGTACCGTTTGACACAACTGATACTGCTAGACACAGATGGCTCTCTTTGGGTTGCCTCATACATATGCTATAAATGAGAAGATCCCATGTAGAAACTTAAGCTCTTACTAGGTTACAACTGTATATTAAAATCCTGATCACTTTTGTTGCTGCTGTTGAATGATTGGTGTTGAAAAAAAAAAGGAGTATAGATAGGTTCACAGCAGGATGCATTATATCTATACATCAAATAACCTGTTGGCACTTGGAAAGATCTCTGACTTAAGAGGAAGTATACAACCTCCATCAAGCCACTTAAAAGTCAGTGGTAAAGGAATTGGGAGTGGATGGCAGATTTTGTCCTTCCAGCTTTGAATTTTGCAAATGCCATCCTTCCTATTTTTGTTAAAAACAATTTCTGTTGTATAGAAGTATCTGGCAGTGATGCAGTTTCTATGTAATGAAAATAAATAACTAGCAGTTATTAATAAATACTTTGCTGGGTAGGTTATAATATTGTCCTCCAATTCTTGGGCATAGCACCATAGCTACAATTTCTTCATTGGCAGAGGTCCCATGTATCACATAACTTTATACCATTTACACTTAGATTTTGCACTTGTTTGAGGTTAAGGAACAGCTGGACAGCTGGTTATATTAAGGACCACTTCAAAATGATTCTGACCACCTATCAACGTATCTAGAAATAACCTTTTAAGTTCCCATCCCGCTGGATGTGAGGAAGTTGTAGATCAAAAGACAGGTCCTTTCTGCATAATTCTGCTTCTTTGGAGCATGTTACTCCTAGAGGTAAGTCCCATCACTACAATTCACAAAGCTGAGAAAATCAGCCTTCAAAGCTTCATGATGAGTGGTCAGTCTCTGTTTCTTCTTTGATACAGTAGGAGATGTCATTTTACCTTGTTGTGGGAGTTCCAATGTTTTATTACATGGCCTGTTTTCATTATTTTGTTTCTGTATACCACCCAGAGTCTATCTCTTGAGGACATAAATATATGGTAGGAATATAATGAATTAAAATTAGCACACGTGATTCTCACAAATTTAAGGGTGCCTGAATTTAAATTTCAAGAAGAAGCAATACACATTGATTGCTAAAACAACCAAAGAGTTATTACTGGGGAAAGAGGTAAGGAGAGATATGAATGCCCAGACACATTTTGCTTTTGCTAATCAACCACACTTCAAAACATTTCAGAAAACCACCACAAAAGAGAGGAAGCTATTTCATGGTTTGTCTGTTTAAATCAGAATTAAAGATCTTTCTTAGTTCAGCATGTCTGCCATTCATATTTTTCTTGGCTCTTTTGGGGTAAACAATGCTCTGTTTGGGTTAAACTTATAATTGCCCTTCTAATACATTAAGTCCTGGCAGTGTCTTATTCATACTTCACAGTAGACAGATTTGTCCACCGTGAGATGTTCTGATGAAAATATGAGATTTGCAAAGGAAACTATAATCAAAACAACAAGAAGGGAATTACACCTTTGATTTTCTATATTTGCAATCCACATTAAATATTAAGCGATAGGGTTATCTGGTCAACAGGAAGGAGGAATAGAAACCCTTCAGTTTTCATGTGTTCTACATTTTTCACTATATTGCATAATGAAAACATTATAATAAAACACTATTATGATTTTAAGCTTTCCCGATGTCTTTAACTTTGGGGCAATACAAACGTGCAATAAATAAAGTCAATTTTCAGTACCCAATACAATACACAATATGGATAGCACCAAATACATGCCCCTATTTTTCTTCCCAAATGCCAGATGCACCTGCTCATCCAGAACTTTGAGAGAAATGCACTTTGACTGTTCTGGAGAGACAGATCAATAGTCCTGTTTTTTCCAGGCAGAATAAGAAATACAAAAAAACAAAACAAAATGCGGAAATGGAAGAATTTAAGTTCCAAAACAGCTGTTCACAGCTTCCAGGTTCTGCTGCTGTTTGTATGATAGCATGGAGAGTAAATCAAGCATCGTTATTGCAGGTCTAGAAGATTCAGAGTTCAGAAGAAGTATCTCTGTGTGTAGTTTTACCTGTGGAAGTGTGCGTTTAATAATAAACATATAACTGTACTCATTAGAGGAAGATTGGGGAAACAGGGCCAATAAGGAATGACTGAGGTATTTGTTGGAGAAGACTCCTGCGAGTCCCTTGGACTGCAAGGCGATCAAACCGGTCAGTCCTAGAGAAGATCAACCCTGACTGCTCTTTAGAAGGCCAGATCCTAAAGATGAAACTCAAATACTTTGGCCACCTAATGAGAAGGAAGGACTCACTGGAGAAGAACCTAATGCTGGGAACGACTAAGGGCAAAAGAAGAACGGGATGGCAGAGAATGAGGTGGTTGGATGGAGTCACTGAAGCAGTCAGCGTGAGCTTAAATGGACTCCAGGGGATGGTAGAGGAAAGGAAGGCCTAGAGGAACGTTGTCCATGGGGTCACGATGGGTCGGACACGACTTTGCAACTAACAACAACAAATATTTCCAAATTGATGACACGCTTAACTCCGCCCCCAGCTCTGCCCAATCTTCTCCTATGCTGTAGTTAGAGTTCTTCAATGTTCTAAAGGCATTTTTCCCTGCCAAAAGCTGAGATGCAGGTCCTCCAGAGACCTCCAAATGTTGCCACTGAACTGTAATCTTTAATATTACAGAGCAAAAAAAGCATACTCTGGGGCAATAATGATGTTATTATAGCTACATGAATTAACTGCCATTAGACTTAAGTTTGAATTATGTTAAATATAATGTATCTTTTGTCCTTTCTCACTTATTAGTTGAGAGCACTGCATGCCACTAAAAGCATGTTCCTCAGTTCAACTCACTTAAGATTAAGGTGGTGATCCCCGTGTCTAATGAACAACCATTTTCTAATTCTAGACCTCCCATCAAGTGCTCTCCAAATCAGTTCCCTAACTATCTGCATATTGTAGAAAATCTTGCAATGAGTGTTCAGTGTGTGACAGCAACATTTGAAAGTGGACCAGAAAAAACTTTTTTTTTAACAAAATGTCTACTTCATCCCAATCCTCATACATTCTGAACAGCAAACAACAAAGGTAAAAATTGCAAATCGATGTGCTAACCTATTCTAGCTATGGCATCTACCTGCTGCCTCAGCAGGGGTCAAGTGTTCAGAAAGACCACCAATTCACCAACCACCTACTTTGGGATGGGGGAGGGGGGGCAACATAAGTGAAGAATAGCCAATGGGACCAATGATATTTGGTTGTCATCTTTTCTTCCCTTGTAAATAAGAGTTCTGTCTTGATGGAATTTAATTTGAGCTTCTCTTCCCAATCTATATCTTCTATATATTCTCAGACTTCAGAAGTTCCACAGGAACTTCAGTTTAACCTGGTGTAGCTATATAACTGGGTTTCATCTGCAGCTGAGGTCTTTTCATCTGAATGGAGGGATGGCCTCTTCCAGCAATTTCAATGCAAGAACTAAGCGATACATAAACTGTAATATTTAACAAAGCTTTGATCTGTTAGCAGACAGTATTTATATCTTAAGTATTTTGATATAAAAGATATATACAAATATGCAATGATCTAAAGTAGCTACGTGCATGGGAACAGTCTGCTGCAGAGACTCACTTATTGCAGACAAGTTCCACACATGCTATTTTAATTGTAGGGATAAAGCAAACAGTGCTTTTCACTCGAGAGTCATAATATTCATTTACTTGAATAAAAACTCTAATTTATCAAAGATCTCTGCCAAAGTTTGTTTCAAAGATCTTGTTTCAAGCTTGAGCGGTATCACTTAGCACTCCTACTTTTCACATCAGCCTAGACTCCCCCATCCTTGTTATTTCAATGATAGGTTATTTTTAACTTTTCATTCACAACCATCAAAGCTTCAATATTCTTCCCGATCACATTCTCTGTTCTTGCCAAGCCATTCCCTCAAGTGCTTTTCTCCACACTTACTAAATCCAGTTGCAATTTCTATGTTTTTTGAACCATAACACAATAAAAACAAGCATGCTTCACTGCTGCATTCTCTGGTGTTTTGCTGGTCTACCGAAGGAGTTCCTCAAAGGATTAATGCATTCAGTGGGGACAATAACTGGGAGCTGGAATTCTACTATGCATGCTAAATCTCTTTGCTGTTGTCAGCTGGAAAACAAGAAAGCCTAAAACGACAAAGGGTGATATCCAACATAGCCTGGGTAGACAAGAGACTTCCTTTTTTTTCTGCCTGCAGTCTCTCCTCTGGAGCAGAGCTCAAAGTGGCAGGAGGAAATCCATTTTCCTCATAAATGATATGCCATCAATGGATAGGCACAGATAAATCTCACCTGAAACCCCAAAGCGCTATTCAAAAGAAAGATTTGTTTACAAGTAGCGTACCCGATGCATTTTAATGTTCTACGTGCATTTAGATAAAATGAGGAGCCTGTTCCATTCAACATTAAAACAAGTTAAGACCACATAAGATATTTTCTCTCACTGCTGGCGAAACTATAGCTGCATTGCATATTTCAGTTTAATAAATTTGTATGAGATTTTTGCCTGCACATTTAAGCTCCTCGTCCCTTTTCCTGAGCAAAATGCAAAAGTCTCCAGTCAGCCATTATTTTCTATTTCTTCTGAGTCAGAAAAGTAGGATTTCCTACTTTGGAAGAAATTAATAAGATAGAATTTTATATTAGAGGAACAGATTATGTAGTAAGAGAAAATTTTCTGTATGAAGCTGTAGTGTTTGCCTGGATTGGATAATCTTGTTTTGTTTTGTTGTCTTTTACTTGCTTTTAAATTTTGGAGAGTATGGTTTAAAGGGAAATACGAGATTTTACATACTTTTAGCTAGGGTTCCCCAAGCTGCTGTATTCCAAAAATCACAACATTAACTAACCTGATGATTAAAAACACAACACATCAACGGTGTTAATTTCAATCTTACAAGGCAGTGAACTCC
Source organism: Oxyrhabdium leporinum (assembly GCA_032468155.1). Lineage (NCBI taxonomy): Eukaryota > Metazoa > Chordata > Lepidosauria > Squamata > Cyclocoridae > Oxyrhabdium > Oxyrhabdium leporinum. The sequence goes on along the minus strand of JANHFL010003971.1, from coordinate 85,380 downwards.
TGACCAAAAGAAGTACCATTTATAGCTGTGAGAGACTCAGCAAGTGCACCACTTATTCAATATTTATATTCTGCACCAGGACACAGGAGTAATCATTATTGTGCAAGACTAAGAAAAACTATGCATGCTGGACTTCTACCCACCCCACTGTGAAGGAAAGAGCACCCAAGGTGTTGCAAAAGGTAAATTCATTAATCTGAACAACTCACAGCCTCCAGGCAGGGTTGCCAAACTTCTATAGCCTGTTTTATCAGTGTAACACACACAAAACAAACAACACCCCTCCCCAAATCTGTCCCACTAGTCTTGGCTGAATCTTTCCTTCCTTTAATAGGTAGCAATTGTGGTTCACAATGCATTCCCCAACTTCATTTCTATCTGCAGTACAGAGCTTCAGTCTAAAGCTGGTGAATTGCTCAAGTATGTGCTACTGTTACTATCTCTCTCCCTCTCCTTTCCCTCCTTTTTCATCTCCCCCCCCCTCTCCCCCGTGTGTGTGTGTGTGTGTGTGTGTGTGTGTGTGTGTTTGTGTTTGAGTGAGAGAGAGAGAGAGGGGGGGGGGTTACTGACACTGACTCCAAGTAGAAAAATACTTTTATTAAGCTTTGGTAGAGGACACATGCTAGTCTTGTTGCACTGAGCTTGGTAGTTTTTAGAGCAGAAACATAGAAAGAGCAAAGTAAATCCAATTCAAAGTAAACTGAATTTTTCTTCCCTGTACTTTTCTCAGTCTTCTACATCTGTGATTTAGAATGCAAGTGAAATAGAGATAATGAATTAAAAAAGTTATGCATGAGGGTGCAAAGAAATTCTAGTAGGCTTACTTAGAGGGCTGTTCCTCATTTTATAGTCAGCCTCCTGCTCATTTCTAGGTTTGATGATTTCGCCCAGATTAAAGCAGAGGTAGTACACCCCCATATACCCAATGCAACTCTCAAACCCCCTCAATTGGCCTTACAGTCCACTGCAACACCCATAGCCAGTTTGGAGACAACTAGTAGTTTAACAATTCATCCCGTCAAACCTCACCTAGCCATCAAGGCCAAAGGAGCAAGAACAACAGAAATTTTGTCAGGCCTCTTTAATGCTAGTCTGGAGTAAATATAGAATTTTAAAAACCATAATTGTAACTTCCCAGCCTCAGTTATACTGTAGTGAGTTAATTAAGTTGGAGACTCTTTGAAGTGCTTTTTCCCACCTCTCTCAGCAGCTGGACTGAGTTACCTTTTTTGAGATAGACAGTCAACTGTCCTGCCTCCAGCGTTCCCACAACCTGTTTGGCTTCCTCACATCCTGCTTGCCCACAACTATTTGTACACATCTTCATGACTTTGCCTCCGTCTCATCCCATCCACTGTTAAAGCAACCTAGAATTATCCTTAGTTATTGCACTTTGAAACTCTTTTACTCTTCTACTTCCACACCTATTTTTCCCATGTGGGTAATCTAAACCAGGTGCAGGCAACTATGGCAAATTTACAACCTATGGGCTTCAATTCCCAGAATTCCTGAGTCAGGTAAAGTTGCCATATTTGCCCACCTGTAGTCTAGACCATCTAAAGCAGGGCTGTCAAATTTACATCGTCACGGTGGCATCACGTGACGTATCGGGTCTTTTTTCCCCTTCGCTAAACCGGGAGGGGGCGGGGCCAGCATGTGACGGATCCGGCCCATGGGCCACGAATTTGATATCCCTGGTCTGAAGGATGATGCATCTGGAATAGTGACCAACTCAGCACCAATTTACACACACACACACACACACACACCCCTATGGGTTAGGGATTTGGAGGAGTTGACATAGGTATAGTGGTCTAACAGGGTTATCAATTTCCCAGAAGATGAATAGTTATCTGAAATACTTTCACAGATACAGAAATATAGAGGTTACTTGCAGGTTGGGACCAACATTTCTGATTCCCTACACTCAAAGGTGCTTTTTCAAAAGGCAACTGGACTTTCTTTGTTTTTCCTTGAAGATGTTTCGCTTCTCATCCAAGAAGTTTCTTCCGTTCTGAATGAAGGGTGGAGAATGGAAGGATTTATATTCTGCAGACTGGAAATATATTTTCATATTTCCAATCTGCAGTAATCCAGATGGCCTTTAGATGGCAGCATCAATGAAATCATTTCAACTGACCTTTCCTATGGCAAAAGAAGCCAGGAAAACTACTAACTGATACCCTGAAACTACACTAGGTTAAACTGTATGAGAGCAGCAATGCTGTCTGGCTTCAGTGTTGAGGCATGTAAACAGAACCTGCAGAGACAGTGCAACTCAGATTGATCTCAAGAATTGACATGGCTACAAGGAAAAGGCCTAAGTCTTCACTATTACTAGAGGGGCATCCATTCAAGTTAATCTGTGGCATTATATAAAAAGCTCCAAAGATAAATGTTTTCAATTTCTCCCTCTTCCTCTCTCCTTCCCTCTCTCTCTTTCTCTTTCTCAGGGATACAAATATTTGTGGGATCTTTGGTGCTCTCTGAGCTTGGTGGGGTTTTTTTTGCAGCACTGATGATGTTACTGCACTGCTCTTTTGCCACACTGATAATGTCATCTAGTTTGGTAATGAAATGTCTGCGAGAAAACTATCAAACTCAGAGAGCACGGTTCAACCCCTAAGCTACAAATATCCCTTTCAGTTACACAGATATTTTAAAGACAACAAATTATATTGAATTACATTATAAATATCATCTTATCTATCCATTAACAAAATTTTCATAAGTTGTGAGAGGAAGGGAAAGCTATACTGCAACCCATAAACTACTACCATAGTTGGTCATTCTGCTTCAGTTTTCCTCCATTGAAGCTGGCGAGTTCCAGCCTGCAGGTTTGGAAATGTGAAGAGGTGGGAGGAGAGAGAATAATAAAATATCTGTTCAAAATCTATTATGTAAATTGTTTTAAACTGAACCACACAGAGAACACATTTTCTTTTTCATGGTTAAGGGAGCACAATATAGGAAACCTACCAAACAAAAATAACAGACTTTTCCAAACATTACTTTTGTAGTCATGAATTTTACATTCCATTCCAATGTTGCACAACATTATACAACATATGTTGGGAAGGGAGCCTGCTTACTATCCGTTTCACAGGCCCATCTTCAGTGTTACTCCAGACACACGAAGACTTCTTGTGTCACTGAGATTGCAACATAAATAAGGTCTACGCCAAGGATCCCCAACACCCCGGTCCGTGGATATGCCAGAAACCGGGCCACACAAACAAGCAAAGCCCCATCCACGGGACGCAGGAAACACACAAAACCATGCCCCCTCCTGTCCTCTCTCCTCAGAACCGGTCCCTGGTGCCCAAAAGGTTGGGGGCCGCTGATCTACACTATAACATACCGACAACCGGTCTTGGGTTTACCCACTTCAATTAAGAATAATATTAGAGGTTTGCTATCATAAGCTGAGACATGTTTTCAATTAGAAGCAATCCAATTGATTCTGGTTCTGCTTAGCAGTCGGCAAGAAATTGAAAACACGATCACATGTTTGGGAGAACCAGTAGCCAAACTATCTCTGAACGCTGTATAGCCAAATGATTGTCTGCAACAAGCTGTGCATTTAGGCTCCATAAAATTGTACTCGGTTTCAAACAAACAAATTCATCCATGGCATTTATTTCATCTGGAAACAGAACGCTTAAATCATTCCATAAATGCAAACGCAAATCATCTCGAGTTATTTGATGGGAGTTAAATGGAACTTTTAGCTAAAATTGGGGGGGGGACGACTTGTATGCCCATGAGCAGCCCACGCTGAACAAAACAACCACATTTGGCAAAAGGTATATTGAAACTGCAACACTCTCTCTGTGCATAATCTTCTTTTTCTGCTTGCAGTGTTTGCTAAAGAAAATGCCACTACTGGAATTACTCCCCTGTCTTGGCCAGCAAATAACAATTGCTATTGACAAATTAATACTGGTCCAATGTTGCCTCCCTCATTTTAATTGGTTGTTATGAAAAGATCATAAGATACTTTCGTGTTGATATGCTGCTTATGCATACCACTGTAGAATTGTAGCACCGATATTTAAAGACGTGCGTATGTCAACCGTAGGTTGTTTCGGGTTTGAGAAACAAAGCAATCATGAGCGCTCAACAGATAATGCAGTGCCAACATTTGTATGCATTTAAAACGCAGCCAGAAATCCATGCTAAGAAAAAAAAAGTATCACAGAGCCTATGATCAAACAGCATGTATGCATGCAGTACAGCCCATCCCCAATTATGCAAACTAGATACCTTCTTCACTATGCATCCCTGTGGGACAATGTAACCTTATATAAACATTCTTCCCAATTAAAAGAAAATGTAATTATTCAAATGATCCTCCTCTCTAGAAGCAGGAAAATGAGGCTCATGCTAAAAAGGGAGAGACAGAGAGGCAGCAGTGAAATTAAAAGGCTCCTTCCCCATTAAAAAAAAAGAATTTGAATAATTTATATTTTAGAATGTGTATGCAGTAACTATTTAACTCTATTGTTGAAATATTCTTCTCCTAAGAGTTATTACTCCATAAGGTTGCTTTTTACACTGTTTGGATGCTGAAGGCATACCTAAGAATTATTGATTAGGTTTAAAATTCTAATCTTTAGATTTAAAAAACCTAATCTAAAATTCTATACCTTTGATTGGAAATGATTGGGTGATCTAATCCCCAATAATATTTTCTTCCTCTCATATGTTGGTTCCTGCAAGTTTGCTTATGCCATTTCTCCATTGATCCTGTCATTAATATTTCCATATTTATTTATTTATTTTAAAAAAAACGGAATCAATAGCAGACCCGCATGAGTCCAAAGTCAGATACAGTTTGACTATACCAATTTTAAGGTGGAGGATAGATCTTAAATGAAGAAATTCTGACTGTCATTTTTGTTCATCAGCTCTTGCTTTATATTTTGAAATTTGATAAGTAAGCTTTGGTCATTGGTGTTTTCCTTTACCTTTGCATTTCTAATCTACTTTATTTTCGCTTTCCAGTCCTACAGTACGGGCCCCTCATTGCTTACATCTTGAGCAAATCTTTCTTATGGTTTAAAAATGGAGAGCAAATTTTAACAATGTAATTTTAGTGGTCGGTTTGGTTTTCCAGCTTCTTCTCAAGTAGAAAACAATACATCGCCAACCAGAAATCAATATTGCACATGTTGATTTTGCAATTCTACATACAGCCCCATTTACAATCCAAAACGTCTGGATAAATAGCGGGTCAAATCAACAGAACATTACAAAGTGATCTTGTTTTAATCTCCAGCGGTCACTGAGATGTTTATGAGAATAGATACAGGAACAGAAACTTTCCGATACAATAGCTTCTTGAAAGCAAGAACACACTAATGCTTACAAAAGAGTATCTGCTCTCTACAGCAGTATTTCTCAACTTCAATAACTTTAAGAGGCGTGGACTTCAGTTCCCAGAATTCCACAGCCAGCATGCTGGGAGTTAAAGTCTACACATCCTAAAGTTGCTGAAGCTCTAAGCCCTTGAGTTACAACCAACAGTGCAGCCTTCACACAGTGGTCATCTCTTCACATACAAAACTCTATCCCTTTCTGGAGTTATTTGTAGGCCTTACAAAATTTGCACATATGTTGAAAAGTGTCTTATAAATAACAGGAAATACTCATTACATTGATCAGTATGTGGCATTTCTAAGATGGAGAGCAGGATGTCCTTTCTACAGGTAGTTCTCAACTTACAACCTTTTGTTAAGTGACTGTTCGAAGTTACAATGGCACTGAAAAGAAAGTGACTTATGGCCATTTTTCACACTCATGACAGTTGCAGCATCTCTATGGACACATGATAAAAATTTGGATGCTTGGCAACTGGCTCATATTTGTGATGGTTACAGTGTACCGGGATCATGTGATCACTTTTTGCAATCTTCTGAAAAGCAAAACCAGATTTTTTTAAACATCTGTTAAATGTTAAAGTGTTACTGATGGGGAAAAACTCACTGAGCTACTGTCTTGCTTAGCAAGACATTTTGGGTTCAATTCTGTTTGTAAATCAAGGACTACCTGTCCTTCGACAAGTAAGCAAATAATAATAGTGATTTGGAACAGTTGCTGGCATAAAGCGCCTATCACAAAGTACTCACAGACAAGTAGCCCCAGATGTTCTTATTGGTTTGGTAGGGGTAGCAGAGGAGAAAAGAAGCAAGCATTCTCCAAGACGGACTAAGAAGGATGGTCTCCAAACCTGGCTGGCTGAGGAATTCTGGGACTTGAAGTCCACCAGTTTTCAAGCTGCCAAGTTTGGAAACCACTGGACTAGCAGGCATGCCAAATCCAACAACTGAAAAATAGCAGTGGGATACTCTGGGTGGAGTGGGACAACTCAGCATGGCCAACTCGGCATCAACAGCTCACTGCCGCCCACTTGCCATCACCAAGACACCTCTGCCAACTCATCACTGCCAAGTTGCTGCAGGACAACTCCACATGGCCAACTCACGATAAAGTCAATCCACCGTGGGCAGATGGAGGGAATGCCGAGCAGGTGAGTGACCAGACAGGCAGAGCACAGAGCAGCGGCAGTGGCCAGGGACCTCCCATTTTCACACACACACCTGCTGCTGCCAAGCTCCAGGTCAAAGGCCACGGATGGTGACAGTAGGCGGGTGGGTAGTGGGAAGCGGCGGCAACCGGGAGCATCCCAATTTTAGATATTCTGCTGCCGCCGCTGCTTTCACTGCACCAAATTCCAAGCCAAAGAGTCTGGCTATGTGGCAGCGGTCACATCCCCACTGTTTGCCCTGCTAATCACCGCTGTCACTATCCCCAGTTTCTTTGGAGTTTGGCAGCAGCAAGAGGTGTGAAAATGGGGGGGGGGGAACCCAGCTGCCACCACCACTCAGTGCTCTGTCCACTCGCTTGCTCACCCACCTGCAGCAAATTATCCCCACGGCAAATTGGCCATGTGGTGTTGTCCTGTGGCGACTTGGGGGTGGTGAATTAGCAGAGGTACCTTGGCAGTGGCCAGCTGGCAGCAGTGAGCTGGCCGTGCCAAGTTGGCCGTGCCAAGTTGTCCTAAACCCACTCTGGATGGGTCAGGGATCAGGGATGAGCCCTCACAGACCCGGGTCCACCCAACCTTGCTAACCTTTGATCGGCCTTTCTTAGATATACAACAATATATAGATAACCCTTGTCCTTCAACCACAACTGAGCCCAAAATTTCCATTGCTGAACAAAGCAGTCGTCAAGTGAGTTTTGCTCCAATTTACGACCTTTTTTGCCACGCTTGTTAAAATCACTGCTGTTGTGAAGTGAACCATGCAGTCGTTAAGCGAATCTTGCTTCTAATATTGACACTGCTTGTCGTAAACTCATTGGGAAGGTTATAAGTGATCACATGACCCCAGGCTAGTGCGACCCTCATAAATAACACGCGTTGCCAAGCACCTGAATTTTGATCCCCTGACTGAGGGGATACAACAGTCATGTGAAAACTGGTCATAAGTCCCTTTTTTTCCAGTGCTGTTGTAACTTCAGACAGTCACTAAGCAAATGGTTGTAAATCAAGGACTACCTGTATACCAGCTGCTCTCAATAACCAGCCGCCTATAGCTTCAGGGCTGAACAAGAGCGGATGGCTGGTTCTAAATTAAACAAATGGATTCCCATCTAAGTCTTGGATGCAATAATTCACCCAAGCCCAAGCAGTAAGTGGACTCAAGGCTAGGTTGTCATACAAACTATATATTATCACCGTCAGCAATAAATCTCCTCTTCCCACACCTCAACCCTCTACTGTTCTACTCCGCTCTTTTCTTAAATAGCTCTATATAAAAGCCCCAACCTAATTAAAAACAGTTTCCTCTGCAGCAACAGCAGCCTTGATTTCACTTATTTACACATTAACTGCCGCCTCCACTTGGCCAATCCTGCCTATTCCCGGTACTACGCCGGGGCCTTTTATCTGCCCTGGACAGCATTTTCTCCAGCAGATGAAGTAGATGCCGATTGATTTGCTGTCGAGCATGGTAAATTAATAGCAACAAATTGCTGAGGGCCCCATCTCACTGCACCGCCATGCTTTGGCAGTTTTGCTTTATTCGCTTCATGATGGGCAGCAGTCAGGCCTCCTCAAGTCTATTTCGTCTTAACAACCCGCAATACTTTTCAATGGTGAAAATAGAGCTGTTCCTTGTAAGTCAGAAATCAATATCCTATTGCCCTTAGAAAATGCTAAACAAGCAGTATTGGCAATCCACTTGGTACCAGAAGGTATCAGATATAATGCAAATCCATACCACTTCCCTCTGTGTAGTTATTACAGTTTGCTAAAAGGTTCCTAATGCCATTTATCATCATTTACCATCAACTACGGCAGCTACGATTATGATGTCCTATCAGCTGACCAGAGCCCTTTCATTTCAACCTAATTAATATTTTAGTAGCACTCCAAAGGTTGTTGCCTAAGACCTAGAAGAAAATTTACACAGATTGGAACAAAAGGGGGGAAAGGAGCAAAAGAATGGATTGAAATTTCCTTCAAAATGATTTTTCAAAGTATGCCCAGCTTCAAGTTCTGATTTCTTCAAAGACAAAATAAAGAGAAAGAGATTTGTTTGAGATTTCCTTCGAGTCTGACTTCCCACTAGCCCTATTTGCAAGTGTCTTATCTGTAGCCAAGTGCTGATTCTCATTATAAGGGAATAACCCACAAACTCTGATTTAGAATATTTTTATGCAGTATGACAATCTACTTAGCATAACAAAAATAACATTCAAATGTATGCAACAAAATCCTGATATTTTTTTAAAGCTATAATATATGGCACACATATATGCATGCCCATCACACACTATTCCCTTTTGGGGTAAGCACCATTATGCAAAGCTCAGAAAACGAGTTGGGGGGGGGGAGACGATGAGCCAAAGGAATTCAGACATGTGAGAAGAAAAAGAAAAGGAAATGTAGCAAAAATCTATAGTGTATCCCACACCATTTATTTTTTCATACCTTTCTATCCTGGCAAACCACATTCACACATTGCTTCTTGCATTCATAAGCCATAAAATATTGGGGAGGGGAGAGATCCACAGAATTTTCAAGGTACTATGAAACATGGAGTCAACAGAGATAAATATATTCATAGCTTTAACAGTATCCAGTCGGAAGGAGAAACAGTGGCATTTTCTGCCCAATTCTGGAGCAAAAACATGTTATCTCCCCCTCACCCCCATGCCCCAATCTGAGACCCTCAAATGCCTCTAGGGCAGCTTACTGGTGTCAGCAGACATTGCCGAAAACAAAAATTAAACACTTAGGTTTTTATACCACACACCAGGTTGTTAGTTTCTATTATTATTTTTGTAAAAATAGACCAAAATAATTCAGAGAACTCATTTTATCAGTCTAATGCTATTTACTCAGTTACCAAAATCTAAATTAATTATGTTCTCAAACATAATTGTTAAAAATTGGCAACATTATGCAGGCTTAATTAAGATTAAATCCAATTTACTAAATGTACTTTAATTGGTACTAATTACATTAGCTTTCCTTTCAGAATGACAAATTCCCCATAGGTTTCACTTTAATAGTCTTCTATCAAAACCAACACGGGATGACTGATGATCAGCCTAGCAAAAGAGATGGGGAAGGCAAGCAACCACACCACATCATTTTCACCCCACCCTGAAGTCCATGTGCAAATGGAGAGAGAAGGGGGGGGGAGAGAGAGAAAGAGAGAGAGAGAATGCTCTATGCATTTATCCTTTGATCAATCTGGTAAATCACAGAGGTTTGACACCAGCACAGCAATCATTTTCGGTTCCAGTGAAAAATTTCTCTAAAAATAAATACTCTGTGGCCGGGAGCAGCCAAGAAGAACAGATGCTTCAACAGAAAAAAAAATACACAAAGGTTTCAAATATCAGGGTCACCAATTACTAGGGTACTTCCAGGGACTCCAGGGAGCCCCACTTTTGAGACGCAAATCCAATAAGCGAATAAGCCTAACCTTATCTAGAGAACTAGACCCAATTATGCCGCAGGGCAACTCAGCCGCATTATTGCCTGCTTTCCATTACAAGGGCATCCAGCCACTACATCTGGAAAATAAGCTAAAAGAAACCAAGGCTATCTGCCTAGGAAAACAAATAAAGATGGATAGGTCTCTCAGCTTTGTGTTGGGGCGTGGGGAGATGGAGGAGGGGCACGGAGAAAGAAAATATAATAAGTTGGTGGTTTGCCGAGCTGCAAGGATTCCATAATGTGATAAACTGCCCTCAGATTTTTTATTTTTTTTATGTGACTGAATTGAAAAACAAAACCCACAAATAATCCCCAAAGCAGATCACTCAGTCTGAACTGGGTTATAGGAGGTGGAGGAGGGGGGGAATCAGGAGAGGAAGAACAAGATGGAAGGATTGAAGGTGGAGGTTTCAAGGTTTTGAAAAGGCGGCCTTCAGTATACCTGTAATGTTAGATGAAAAGGGTCGGAAAAGAATGTTAGAGTTGAAGCTTGGAGGGAAAAACATATCTGAATCCACATCACCAATCCCTCTTGTTGTACAGCAAAGAGAGAGGGGCAAATTTAAAAAAAAAAAATACTTCGTGAAACATTTCATTGATCCACAGCATGTGATGGAAAAGTATTAAGATGTGTTTTGTGAAGATGCAGCATTTATATTACTAATCTTATAGAAAGGAGAGGAAGTGGAGGAAATGGTAGCCTCATTTAACCCACTATAGGTATAAAATGGAGAAGTTTCTCAACCCCTTAATACAGGTTGTTTACAAAGTCAGATTTTGGAAATAAAAGTTAAAAAGTGCATTTTTTTCCTCCCTGCCGCAAGAATCCTCAGTGACTTCGCATCCAAACCTTTTATTTCTAACAGATATTTTAAAGAAAGAGAAAGTCTCAGTGCATGTTATTTAACTACTTAGTATAAATATGAGGTGGAACAACAGGCCGATTTGGAACACAGTTGGGAAACTGTATACATGGGGTTTTGCAATCATCCTATTTACACAAGTTATAGTAATTTATTCTAGTGCATTAATTGGATAAAAAGCTGAACTCTGAATTAATTTCAGCAAAAAGTTTCCTTTTGTTAAAGAAAATGTTCATAAAAGGCCATACATCTGACTGTAACTTACAGTACTCATTTGTTGACTTAAGTATTGATTTCAAAAGCTGTGCATATTTCCAACACTGAAGTAGAGATAATTAAATAATGATAGTACACAGTTCATTATAGCACAAGGCAGTGATTTGAAATAAAACACATTATGAAATACACTAATATTTTGGCCAGCGTAACAAGTTTCTAATTACACTATCATCATAAATTGTGCAATTATAGGATGAACTCACAAGCAGAATTTCAAGTTAAATGTTCTCAAGTTTAGAATTTGCTACTGATCAAATAAATCAGATGTTTCCCTTGCCATACTTCTTTGTTTTAGGAGTATTTTAAAAAGTAACTTTATTTAGGAATGCTTTTAAAATAAAATCATGGTAATAAAGAAACCAAATAATTTCTCATTGTAAACCTAATCAAAATATTTGGGTCTATGTCAGGAAATCTATCCGTTTGTTATCAATGAAGCAATGCTCATTAATCAGTTAACAACTTATTAAACTTAGCCAAACTGCTAGATTGCAACCCAGGGTTAAACTTCAGCCTGGAATCATTTACATGAAGAATATCTGGTTCTAAAGAGACAAATGCATGCATGATTGAATAAATAAATTAATGAATGGAACAAGCAACAATTCATATTTTTTTCAACATTTTTAAACTACGTATTGCGATAAGCTTATCTACTTACATATTGTTTCACTTAAAATAAAGGCAACTACTCATTCACGATAGATTTACTTTAGGGTGGGAGTTGGTATATGCATCAAAAGGCAGCAATTGACAGTAATCAACTTGTAGGTTAACTACAATCCTGATTTTGCAAACAACAAATACTTGAAAGAAGACATTATTTAGACAGCTGTTGTATAACACAACAGTTTCTCTTAGGCATGGCTAGAAGGGTTTGTCTCATAAAATAATTAAGACTGGCTCCCTCAGTCTGCTGAAACAATCACATTTTGTAGAATTGAGTAAAATACAAGTTTTTTTTTAACCACAAGGCAAGAGACAAAATCTAGTTTGCCTACCTGTTTATGCATCTCTATGTTCAACCCATACGACATTTCATAATACTAAGGAAAAAAAGAACATTGATTTTAGAATTGGCAAGGACACAAAAGAGACTAGCATGTAGACTTTTGAAGAATTGTGCTATGTAAAAGTTAAATCTTCTGTCTTTCCTATCATAACACGTCTAACTGTTGTCTATTTTAATTCTACACTGATCAAATTTCCAAAAGGGGAAAGTATTCACTTAAATACTGGCAAGGGCGCAAATCCAACTATTAAATATTAGATAAGCATATACACATTTTCAATATAAAAATGCTAAAATGTTGGAAATGCTAAAAAGCAGGCATTAACATTCTGTTATTAGGCAAAAACAGAAATTTATCCTATATTTTATATTTAAAAATAGAATAGCTGCATTTATATTATATATATATGTGTGTGTGTGTATAGGTTCTGAAACCAACAGGCAAAGCTACTGAGTTACATCATTGTATTTTCTTGCACCAAATGGTTGCTCGGTTTTGCCAGATAACACCATATGTACCAATCACATTAGATAAGAGAAAGCCAGAATATAAGCTTTGATGGATAGCTTTGCTTTGGCTAGAAGGCAGCGTATCTCTCAAGGTTACTGTCCTCCTTAAAACCGAGTCACTCCATCACATAAAAAAGCAATTATTTTCCCATCTAAATACAGAGGAACAGATAGAAAACAGCTCTTAGGGTGTTACCAGGATCTATCAGAAAAATTAGGTATGGAGAGACCATCATCTGCCAATTACCGATAAAGGGAATTTGGACAAGCCAGCAAATAAAAACAGTATCTAAATACTTTCCAACCTTCTGACACCTGACATCCCCAATTAAACATGAAGTCTGCTCATAAGCAACAGGTTTAAGAATGAAAACCTGATTAAGATGTGAGCAAATGGTTCCCTCACGTCTATTAATGTACATTTCTTCCTTTGACACACAGATACAGGACTATTCCACATCTCCAGGGAAGGGAATAGCATAAACCTGTCAGCTTTCCCTTTGAAGCTGTATGAAAATGCAGACATTACCCGGATCAGTCAACAGATAAAGGGGTGTAATGATTCTGTATACTTTAAATACACAGTGCAATCTTAAAGGACTCTCACCCTTGCAGGACCCATGAAGGGTACCTATCTCTTTCAATAAAAGCTTGATCATAAAAAGGTCCAAGAAGACTCTGAGAAACCATAAAAGGAAAATTTCACACCTAGGCTAGCAACATTAAGCATACAAAAAAAAGGGTTTCAAACCCAGCCTTTTATCCTGGCACCTTCTTTCTTAGCAGCATCGCTATGGCACACTAGCTAGCTGCCTGCAGCAACCGGAACATTTGGATCTGTTCAAAGACCAAACTAATAAAACAGACACTCTGAACTGGTTATGCCGCTTACCATGACATAATGTCGCTGCATCTCCGTCTTTTCACTGGCCAGTTTTTCACATTCTAGCTTTAAACTGTTGGGAGGGGGAGGAAAGGGAGACAAAAGACAACCATCTCTGAATATATAACAACATCACTTTTTAAAATATCTTAAGATATATGTAAGCATTCCCTGCAAGTCACCTACACAACATTGATCAATTTCATTAAAAAAAAACACCTTTAAACGTCCCTTTAGTACCTGGTCTTTTCTCAGACAAGATATAAGAAAACTTTTTGAAGCAAATGGACAAGGTATTTTGGAGAAGAATGGAAAAAGAGCAAAACAAATAATCTTCCTGGGGAAAAAAAGAGGGGAAAAAAATATCTAAACATCAAAACTGAGAAAGCCGATTATGTCCAAAGCGTAACATTGTATGTTACTGTAAGAATCTCTTTCAAAAAGACCACCAAACTAGTTTTTCTGTGTGATCTTGCTTGCCCTCAAACAGACAATGTAACTCAGAGTAAACCACTCGGAGACAAAAAGAGTTGAAAGGTTTTCAGTTTTCAAAGAAAGCAGCACAACAGCATCCACAAGCGACATCTTGTGAGCAATAAACCCTTTCTTGCACTCTTCCCACTTAAGAAAAAAATAATAAACCAAACCACAAGGGGGGGGGAGAAACCTTGTCAAAAAAAAAGTATAAAGTCTTCTCTCCCCCCCCCCAAGGATAATGAGCAAACACTCCAGCTCCAGGTCTAATTAATCAGCACTTGATATTGTCCGCTGTCACACCACCAATGAAGAAAATGAGCAATAAGAAATGCACCACCCAAACAATATTTAAACCAAAATGCACCCAGGAGAAAAGAGGGGAAAAAGCCAAAAGCCCCCCCCCTTTTTTTTTCTTTCCCCCTTTACAATCCCAACTTGAGGAGCAGGTGGTGGGAAATATTAGCCTCCTCCTTTCCAAAACTCCCATTTCTGAAACAGCTTCTCTGATCGTGCTTTGTTGAACTCATAAGAGCTCTTTTATTTATAGGTTGGTAACAGATCTGCCAAGGCTAAGCTTCAGGGGGAAAAAGAAAGATTTCTTCTGTTTGGGTGAATTCAGGGAGAAATGTAAGTGCTCCGAATAAAGGGTTTTCAAATATATTTGGAACAATGTTTAAAAGCACACTTGTAATATTTGGGAACCTTGTTCTGCTAAGAGAAGTCGCAGTTTAAGTCAGCCTTTGACAGCAAGATAAAACAGGTTGATAAAAGCTGAGACCTCAGACGGTAGGCAAGGGTCTTTTCTTCTGGTGGGGCTGTTACCTTTTGAAGAGCACAATTTTAAAAGGAGAAAGAGATGCATCCCGAGCATGATTGAAGAGAACAGCTTTTTATCAAGACTACAACCTGGAAGTGTTTAGATACCTTCTTCATACTAGTATAGTATAATTTATGTAAAGAAGGGGGTCAGCCCCATACATGTCCATGAATTTTAGGGGAAGCAGAAGGCAAGAAAGCCAAGCTAGAAACAAGTTGCAGGATCAGAGAAAGTAAACACAATTAATTACCTGTGGTACTGAGCCTGTAAAAACTGAAACTCCTCCTTAATCCGATCACAGGATTCAGAAATGGTGAATTTGAAGGGTTGAGCAGGCTGATGCGGTGCCTAGAAGCGGTCATCAGAATATAAAATATTTTAATTACTCCTGTGTTAAGCCAGCCTGCTGGTGCACATAACACATATCAACACACCCAGTGAAGTCACCTCACCGCCACCGATGGAAGAGCGATTAAAACTCACTTTGGGAAGGTGTGTGCGCACACATACACACACAGGATTGTTTTTTTTTTCCTCATCACAAGAGCTCTCCTTGCCCTACACAAGCACAAAGTCTAAGTCCGGTCCACACCTCAAGTAAGCCTCTCTAATTGAGAGAGCTTCTTGCCTTTGATTGCTCATCTTTCAACAAAAGCACCCACGATCACAAAGCTGAGCGAGGTGAAAGTAGACAACAGTTGCCCCCCCGGAGGGGGGGGAAGGGTTATTAATCAGGCTAAAAGGGGAGGAGGAGGAGGAAAGGGGGAGGGCAAAAAAGGGTGGGGGGGGGAGAAATCACAAGGCAAAAATGGACAGCGCACCCAGAGAGAAAGAGAAACCGAATTCAGATTAAGCAAAGCTCCGCGCTCCCAACTCCAGATCGCCTTTGAAGCTTTCAAAGGCTAGCAAGACGGAAGTAGTGTAAACATATTCCCTGACACCACGAAGGCTGGAAAGCCAAAAGACAACAATAAGAAAATGGCTACAACTCAATTGTTTCACCCAACTCTCCTTCCCCGTCGCTTCCCCCCCCCTTTCCCCTCGTTTGCGGTCTCAAAGCAGGAGGCAAACGGGGAGGCGGAAGGGGGGGGGAGGGATGAGGAAAGAGATTTGTTCTTTATTCTTGCGGATCGTCCCTAATCTGTTTTCTCTCGCCGGTCCCCCGTCGTCGCCGCCGCCGCCGCCGCCGCCGCCAGCTCCCGGTTCCGCCCCTCCCGTTTCGTAAACAAGACTTTCGCGGGTGGGTGTCGTCTCCCCACGGTCGCCACCGAAGCCCCCCTCT